>CM038463.1:36057712-36257712 GCA_021464415.1 Lonicera japonica | reverse complement strand
CTGCAGGTGGATTATGTTAATCCAACATGTCAAATAAGTTAAGTGGTAGACTCAATGATTAAGAAGTCATTTCAATATAATTGTCAGTAATTTAATTTAAATGACAGTTATCTGTAATCTTAACGTGGGGAGAATAATAAGTATTTAATAACAAGGAGCTCGAAATTAAATTTTGAGATAAGGATGGGAGTGCAATTATAATTCTTTAGTGGTGTGAATTATAATTTATGGAAGGAACTAATTCATAGTGGAATTAGGATTCCAACTTTCCATAGGAAGCCCAAACACTTATTTCTCTTTAAGGTCCCTATCGTAACCTTATATATACGCCGGCCTTTTCTCCTTTTATTATAACAATAATTCTCATGAGTTAGGGTTTGTTCTATTGAGAGAGGAGAAAATCTTGGTGATACCGTAGCCCACACTCGGTGCAAGATTTGATGGCGGAAGGAATACAATAGAAAATTTTTAGGTTTTTGGCAGAACAATCGTAAATCAATCGTAACTTTTGATCGCACTGTTGGATCGGGCTGATTTTTGAATAAATCGTTCGGAATGCAAAGTTACTATTAATGCGCATAAAATCAGGACGATCAGAAGTCATTTCGGTAGCAAAAACAATCGATTTTCGTAGCCAGCGAAAATTAAAAAATGAACCAAATCGCAATCTGATGCTTTCAAACCCTAGTCTCCTCATATGGATCCTCTACATGATCCACAAAGGTGAAATCCCTTTATTCTTATAGGGTTTTAGCAAATGTATTTTGTTCAATCTATACGCAATATCAAACGATCATGTATCACTATCTCCATCATCACCCTACTAGGGTGTCTCCTGGTGTAGTTCTTTCCGAGTTTCGAGTTGGCTTGTATGAGGTATTCTCCTCTTTAACTATTTGGAGTGTTATCCCTGAGAAAATGTCTTGCGTGGGTCATCTCCAAATGACTTACTTGGAGAACTAAGTCCCTGAGCCACTCTACACTTAGAGGAGACATGGATAAGAGCTTTGGACCCCACGGGATCTGATGCTATGGGCTTGGTCAAACCACAGGATAAAACTGAGGCATGATGCTAGAAATATGATAAGAGGACTTATGTGACGTTGATGACGATGATATTATTGATTTTGACTATTATTGTCAAATCATATATTTATTGTTATATATATACGTATGTTTATATAATGCCTTAAATGCGTTGTGTATAGCGTGAGTTGAATGCGGACACACATAGGGAAGATTCAGGCCATTCATAATGAACTAACACGTAAAGTGGAAAGTGGCAATAACTATTGATCCTTAGATGTGGCATATAGGCGTAGGAACACGTATTATTCTTAAGAGTGGTTATCCAGATCATAACGTACATAATATACTAATAATTGAAGTAGCGATCATAACTAGCAAAATAGCTTAATGAGAGAACACCATAGCGTAGCACCTTAGACAAATGTTATAGTGGAAGTTCTTATTAGTCGGCCAAGCATCGAATTCATAATGAACTAATAACAAAGAAGAAATGATGAATGCTTGGTTTATAGTTACCGACTTTCGATATAAGCATGGGATAGTTGGGGAAAAGAGTCAAGACAAGCTTTAAAACCAATCCACTGTAGCATGGCGAACCTTAGGAAACTAATGCTATGATGAGAATACCTTAGACTAATGATCATTGTGTGTTACGAAAATACGTGAGAAGTTTACTTTATGGAATGTCTAGGGATGGGATCAGTTAGTTGGGTAGATAGCTTCCGGTGGCTAGCCTAGGAATCCTAGTGGGGTTCGGTATGCATTTGTGTGTGGATTGCATTACATTACATTGTTTTCAAACTAATGTAATAAAGTAAATTACTTACTTTCTATATAAAACCTGCACGTGACTCTGTATGCTATGTGTACTTTCTATATAAAAACTATATAATTCCCACTGAGCCTAGATTTGGCTCATTCCCTCTTTTCTAACATTTTTGCAGGATAGGCTTCGGGGTTGGAGCGTGGTGTATTGTCTAGAAGCCTCTGATGTCCATAGAAGTTTCTAGTCGTTATAATAAGGACTATGTTGTATAATCTCTTTCTGTGTTGTTGTATATCTTATATACTTTCCTTTAAGAATCGAACTTTGATATCGATGTAATAAATATGTGTAATGAAACTTGTATAAATGGTTTTCATATATGTGGAGTGGCTTTTGATTGTTGTTAGCTGTGGACATATTTATATGAAAATGGTTTTGATGTTATAGGTTGGTTTGTCATTTAAGCAAACACCATATAATGAAATTTGTATAAATGAAACTTGTATAAATGGTTTTCATTTATGTGGAGTGGATTTTGATTGTTGCTGGCTGTGGACATATTTTTATGAAAATGGTTTTGATGTTATAGGTTGGTTTGTCATTTAAGCAAACACCATATGATGAAATTTTCTAAAATAGACTTTTGATTAATTGGATCGTATTTTAATTAAGAAAGGTTTTTAAAAGTAGTAATTTTTATCTTATAAACCCGCCATCGCGCACAGCTTCCGTGATTAACTGGGTCCCGGAGGTGAAAATCTCAGAACGGGATTCAGAGCATCACATTATGAACATGGTTTTTGGTTATACAAATAATAATAATTTTTTATTATTATTATGAAGTTGAATTTAAAATAAAATGTTTGAGAATTAGATAAGATCCAAAGGCAAAAGAGCCACAACTGTAACAAATGTGCTGAGGTAAACCATCCATTGATGCCTTTTGCTTCCTTTTAGGACTCGCCATTTTCATCAATACTGCTTGTCTTCTCTTGTGGTATAATGGGAACTATTATCCCTTCTTGCATACTATTTTGAGCTCTCTCTATATCCTGTTTTATAACCATCTTTCTTCTGTTCTATATATGCTTAATTTTACTAGTTTATATCTATATATATAGTTAGATTGATAAATGAACAAGAAAAAAAAAACAAATATAAGAATGTTTTGAAGACAAGAATTGAATAGAAATGATATACTTGGGGAAGAGACATAAGGAGGTTAGTAAGATTTTATCAAGGGAATGAGAATAATTAATTAAATTCCTTGTATTAGTATATGTGCTTCTTTTAAAAAATCCTTCACAAGTTGATCCACAATTATTATGTGGATCTAATGACTGTCAAGTAATTATATTATATACTAGGGTATACCCGTGCCATCCGGCACGGTAAATTAATTAAGAACTGATAATAAGAAAAAAATGAGTAAAGTGTGATGAATTTAAATTGATAAACTTAGGTTTAATATATCTTCATGTTAGAACAATTAAAAGTAGACTGCATTAGACCGACTTGTTTTTAATTTTAAAGAATCTTTAATCATATTTTTTTATCTTATTTTGATCTCAACAAAATAAATTTTTAACAAATTAAACTCAAGGCCATATGTGAAAATAATTCAATCACGTTTGTTGGTATGATTTAAAATAATTCAAAAAATTGACTAATATATTAGGAACACTCATAAAAACAATATATTAAGATAATCAATAATGTACAAACACATAAAGTAAGACCTTAATCTATAATCATGATGGATATTGTTTAATTGATCTTGATTATTATATTTAAATATTAAATTTTGAATTTTTTATTTTTGGTTATGACATTTTTAATGTAGAAAAAATGATTGATATGTGAGAGTTTATTGTGTGTATATTTATTGGTGTGTGAGAGTCTTAGTCATGAAGAATCTTGTTTAATTCATAATTCTGTAGTCATGATGGAATTTAAATATTAGTATATTTTCTTGATCTTGATTAGTATATTTAAATATTATTTTTTTATGAAATTTTTTGATTAGTATATTTTAAATATTAAATATTATTATTTTTTATTTAAGATGAATCTTGTTTAATTGATCTTGATTATTATATTTAAATATTAAATTTTTATTAAATTTCTTGATTAGTAGAGTTTAAATATTAAATTTTGAAATATTTTTATTTTAAGTTATGGCATTTTTAATGTAAAAATATTTATTTGTGTGTGAGTGTTTACTTTTGTGTATATTATTAGTGTTAAATGTTACTTAATAATTTTTTTTTACATAATTCTATAGTCATGATGGATCTTGTTTAATTGATCTTGAATAGTAAATTTTAAATATTAAGTTTTTTTTATTAAATTTTGAATTTTTTATTTTAAGTTATATCATTTTTAATATAGAAAAAATTATTGGTATGTGAGAATTTATTGTGTGTATATTATTGGTGTGAGTGTTTTAACTTTGATGTGACATCTTGATGTGTGTATAAAACTCATCCAAGGGTGCAGAATTAATGCACACCATAACATGCATATTTTTAACCATTAGATTTTTATACTTTTTGAAAATAAATTTAGTCAAACTTAGTGTTTTATAATATAGATATGGTCAATTTGGTTTTAATAGTTTTTATAAATAAGATATCCAATATGCCCGAATACGCATTAATATTCATCGTTCCGGGAACATGAAAAACCTTTAAATTCAGTCTACCAACCATGGATTATTTAAGCATGTAGTCCAAAGATTTAAATACTTAACTTTTGTTTTGATGTATGAGTAGGTTTTTAGGGTGTCCTAGACCTGTTTCTTTTGATTGGGTGTGTACTTTGAATACGCAAGATTCATAGGAGTAGTAGTTCAGCAAAAAAAAATGATCATAAAGACTACCCATGGAAGAAGGATCATTATATTAAATGATAGGGTCTATTTATTGTAGGGACATACTTTATTAAATGATAGGGTGGTAGTGGTACTTAATAAAGTCTATTTGGTTATGCTTTTTAAGGCAAGCAATTTGGGTTAGCGTATCGTGTTTAGGTCGTGTCAACACACAAGTATTATAATATTAATGTCAACCCGAACACGACCCGTTTAACTAATTGTCCAAGCAAGATGGCAAAATAATATATATATATATATAGCTGCAAAAATAATTGTGTTAATTATAGGTCAATTTCGAGTTAATGAGTTAACCCAAAACACGACATGTTTAGTTTATAGGTTAAGTGTGTGCACTCTCAAATAGTATGCATGTGTTGACGCCGCTAAAATAATGCGTTGTGGTAACCTAAGTATAGGCCACGTCAAGTTGAAATAACCTCAGAAGTTCGAGTATCGATCCACATGGATAGTTTAAAAAGAATGAAATGAATTACAGATTTACGATTTTTCTAGTTATTGTAAAAGGTTGATTATAGAATAATCGTAAAAGTAAATTGGTTGTAAAATGTATTAAGAAATCACTAAGGTATATGGAAGTTGCTTGGGATATAAGATTCGGCGATTACTATCTCATACAAAGATTCCAATACTCTCGGGATTGAGAAACATAATGTTTTCCTTAATAGCAAAGGGTGTGAAGTTTAGCAACCCATTCCCGGATTTAAGCTATATCGAGAAGGAAAATAACAACGTTTCGGAAAGCATGAAATTATCAAATCTATCTCTTAGCAAAGAGTATGAAGCAAAGCAAACCATTCTCAACAAAGCTAATCTGAAATAGAGATAGCAATTTCATCGTAAAAAGATTTAACATGAAGCATGTATATGAAATTTCATGGTTTAAAATAACGAAAAATTAGATAGTGAATCCTTACAATGAAACGAGACAAAGTTTATGAATAAGAAGCAATCAAAATATCATTATGTGAATCAAAGATGAGCTAAACAAATTTATAAATCATTTATGGATTTTTAAAAACTCATCAGAACCTCTACAAAGAGGGAAAATATCCATAGATGGGGGAAGTGATTACAAGCTTTCTAGAACTCCATTAGTGTATAATATTATCATTAATACACGAAAACCAAACATACAAGGCACATAAAGTCTTGTCATTAAATGAAAATACCTAGAAAACTTGTAGAATGAAAGAATTGAAAAGGAAAAGGATTCACAATTATTTATCAAACTTTAAACATGGATTAAGAAATTAATTAACGAAAATTATGTCATGGTTAATTTTCGTAACCTTAGTCAAAGGCTACTCCATAATAATCGAGACAATAATTATAAAAGAAATATTCATTTCTTAAAATAAAAGTAAACTTACAAGAGGAGAAAATAAATTAAACAATATTGAGCTCTCCCTTCTCTCTTGTTCTTGATGATAAACAAGATATCTTAGGCACCAAGATAAAAATTATAATATATACTATAAAGTTGCAAAATATCTAATATAAATATCTAATAAAGATTGAACCACAAAAATAGCCCAAAATGGGTGTGAAATGGCCAAAAGTCAGGGCCTTCCCATGATCGATCATGGGAGTGCACTGCCTGTTGATTTTAATACCATGATTGATGTTTTCCACACCTACGAACACATATAATACTACAAAAAGAACATAAATTCAAGTCATATTAAATACACAACATGATAAGGCACTAATCGCAAGATAAGTGAATAAATCAAGAAATTTAATGGACCAAACATGTCAAGCAACTCCGAGAAAGAGATTATGAATGGAAATATTATGCGCTTATCATGTGCACTTTCAGATTCAAATTTATTTTTGCTTTTTTGGACTTCTTTATTTTTTGAGTTGCCAGACTTTTATGCTTTTTAGGCTGGCTCTTGTTGCTCGTGCAAGAATAAGGGAACTATCCTTGCTCTGATTTGATGGGGATTCCTTGTCTCCTTATCTTGTAGCTTATTTATTATCTATAGTATATAACGGTCCCTTATGGGCCAGTTGTCTACCATGCGGTTGCACCATCGTCTGCCACGCATCTGAAAGCTAATTTAGACATCGTCGTTTTATTATGCTAATCCATAACCCAATTTAAGCCACGTGTTAATGTGTTATCATCTACTACTGCAACGGTCAGGGTTTCATTTTCACGGATAACTCTCTTTTTCAAACCATCAAACGTGTACCCATTTTTTTTATAGCACCGTTTTGGGTTTTCAGCCTTTTTGTTCTTTTAGTTTTGTACCCCTCTCTATTTTTCCGTTCCATCTTCTTCAATAAACTACCCCCCCCCCCCACTTAGATACCAAATTAAAGGTCTTAAATCTTTGCATTCAAATTCAATAATTGACTATCTCATGAAACTAATTTGAAGCAATCAAGATTTGCGGGTGAAAACGTTACTAATTTTGATCGTCTAATTCTAATTGGTCTGTTCCCAATGATCTAAACACTAGGCAATGTGTTTTTGATGTATTTTTAACATTAAATTATGAGTTTTCATTTATCCTTATATTATTTCCCTTCAATGAAAAATAATTAGGACGTGCTTTTCCATTCCACAGCCGTAGTATCTCTCATTCCTTCTATTTTGTTTTATAAGTAAATAATAGTTTTGCTTATATTTGTAATGTGAAATCTTTGGATCAATTAGTTGCCCATTTTTCATTCTCTACAATCAAATGTATGTCTATATCTTGGGATGATATTTTCACTGCAGAAGTAACTCTATATTTGAACAAAGTGACTTCTAATTTGCTATAGTTGTACTCCTATGTGACCGACAACTTCTCTCATTAATTATGCATTACTTTTTATGTTGTTAAAACTTATATATTGCATCTGTATTTCTAATATGTGTTACATAATTAAATTTTTTTGTTATTGTAGTCAATTAACTTGCAGAGGCATGTTGCACGTAAGTTGATTGATGAAAAGTCAAGGAAAAGATTGAAACTAATTTGGTATGTTATATCTTAATTTTACTATTTTTGTTTTAGTATGTTGTTTGGTATTAATTCTGTTAGAATATTGTAAATAATATTGTAGAATATTCTAGTTGACTTCCATATTTAGCTTCCATATTTGAATGATCTCAATCTTGTAATTATGGTATAGAAAATTAGGGTTTTCCATTTACCAAAATTATACTCATGTATAACCCATATAAAGGGTCTCATTGTATTGATTAATTCATCCAAGCAATATACAATTTCTCCAATCTTTCTCTTATCTTTTATCTTTCTAACATGATATCAGAGGAAATGAAATCACTTTTATTAAAAGATAATCCGGGTTGTTTTTCAAGTTGACATGACAAATATGAAATACTCGCAGACTTAACAGTTCCTAAGCTACCAGTAGAAATAAGAGATCTAAGCCTATCAACAGACATATGACCTAACCAGGCGTGCCAAAGTTCCAGAGAAGAGATGGGGAAAAGCAGGAGCAGCGGTAAGGGTAGTGGTGGTAACATTTGGTGGTGTGCGAAGGTGGACAAGTTCAAACATGCGACCAACTTTACTTCAATTGGTTTCTCCGTTTTCATTTTTTCTCACTATCTTTTTGTTCATTTTAGTTTTATTGTAATAGCTTCTTCTTCTTTTTTATTTATCCCCTTTTGTATATTAATATAAAAGTAAGCAGTGGAGCAAAGGAAAAAAAGATAAATTTTAAGTTTGGTGATACATTTGAACTTTAATTTTGTTAGGAAAGATGTGTATTCAATTAGCACATAGCTTTGATTTTTTATATTTAACTAGCTAAAATCAATTTACTGTTTTATTTATATGCTTTAAGTACAAATATGTTATATACTGATTGTAGTATTTGCTGCACCTTTTTAATTTTGGTTCACAAGGAAAAGTACATGATTAGAAATTGAAAGACAGCAGAAGGAGTAGTAGTGTTTGTCCTTTCTTTTTCTTTACGATCTAAATTTTTTGTTGCCTTCCGTTTAATGCAGCAATAAGAGATGGAAAGAGATGGGACTGAACACATCTTTAAAAGAAACTAGAACCTATCGTAATTTCCATAAGGTAATTGTGTTTCCCCTTATACTAGATCAACTATTTTCTTTTGTATTTCTTTTTAATTCGTTGTCGGGCCACTTATTTTCTTTTTAGGCCATATAGAGAGAAGGATGGGTCCTTGCCTCATCTAGCATATAGGCTATCCTAGCTTTTTATACTCTTTTACTATATTATTATTCTACATAAAAAAAACCGTATGATTTTTTATAATATAGAATTGCTTAGCGATATTATAATGTTAATAAGCCAAAAGGAAAAATACAGCTACATCAATGAGATAGTTAGATAACATAGGATAAGACATCCACCAAAAGCTCTAACAACCTGAACAAGAACGAACACTAGCCTTGAAGCATCATGGATAACTCTATTTCACCTTTTATGTGTTAATGTTTTGCATAAGTTTCTATCAAAATTCTATTTGAGAATTTGCAACTTTTATCAAGATTTTGAGCATTACTTTAGGTTTGACCTTCTTATAGTTGGGAAATGGAACAGTAGAAAAGAGTAAGGGGGCACTACTAGGCCCGACAATTTATAACACGACACGATAACACAACACGAAATCGACACGAATTTACCTGGTTTGGTGAACCCTTAACGGGTGCGGGTCATAATCGGGTTGACCCGTCAAACCCGTTTATTAAACGAATCGATTTCGTGTATATTTGTGAGACCTGAATAAAACCCGTTTAACTCTGTAAGAATATATCCGAGTCAATTTTGGGGCGTGTAAACCCGTTTTTAACCAGTGCAACCCGAATATAATTTTTATATATATATAAATTACTTAATTGAATTATTAGTAGGTCACTAAATGTTATTCGTATACGACCCGAATCGAACCGTTTATCTTAAACGGGTTAAACGAATCGGGTCGTGTCATTCGTTAATTAAACGGGTTGTGTAAGAATTTAAATTTTTCACCCGACACGAAACCGACCCATACACTACCCGTTGCCAGGCCTAGGCACTACTATTCATGTTAATTGTAAAATGTTGCTAATTTAGGCATGGAAGGTGTCACACCCCGATTTTTGGACCCCGAATACCCAATTAATACACATGTACTCGCCCGTCCAACTACCGGGGGAGAAAATTAAAAACAATAATTAACTTAAAACTTATTCTCAAAAACTAAAATTTAATCTTAAATCAATATCCACTATACATGTTTGCGGAATAAACAAAACTTTCTTATCCAGACTTTATTTAGAAGTTCAATTACATAATAAAAACGAAATAGAATTACTTTATTAAAATAGTTGGCTAGAGTATCTAAACCGGTGCCGTTCCCAAGGTCCAACAAACTATATACAATTAACAAAATAAAAGAAAATAAACTTCAAGTAAAACTCCTAGCACAATCAACGAAGCACGTTAATACATACCTGCAAAACTGGGCTACGCTCATAAAGAGAACGTACCCAAGAAGCATGGAGACAACTTGGGTCAGTATATAAATACTGGTATGAGTTGATTCTGTATCACCCAATATGTCCATGATGAAAACACATAATTCATATGTGTATATCTTATACAATTAACTCAAATCTCACTACGTGACAAGACGAATAGTTCCACATACTTTTCGAGACAAAAAGAGTAGTTTCTCGACAAAGTAGTAACAAGTAGTTTCTTACCCCGTACACTTACCAAAACTATTAATAACATACCGTTATAATACGGTAGGCCAAGACCTGCAAAAATATTAGTACGGCCTACCATCCTGCATTAGAAATGTTAAACTTAAATTACTCGAAAATAAATAAGAAAAACACAGCAACATAAATATCCATTTTGTGTTCAAACCATTTAGAATCTCGGAAAACTCAAAGAACGAAAAATGTGCAGAATGTTGTTTCCAATAACATCTCGCGAAAACTCGCTAAATTCTACCATTCAATATTCCATATCAGTGTCTAAGATTTCAAAAGTAAATTAACACGACAATACAAATTGTCTATCGTCCAAGCGAAGCATCACACAAGTTAGAGCATGTCATCTTGAAAACACTAGACTTAAAACCACTAGACACTTAAGTTAGCGTGTGCACCTTAATTACATGCCACCTCGCCATACTCTCCCATGGCCTACACAGATCATCTTGCCCTGTGTCTCCCCGTATAACTAGCGGCCACTCCGAACCGGAACCCGCACGGGCATATCGTCTAAAGTTCCGACCTTCTTCGGAAGGCTAGTTATACGTTTGCGCGCCAAAACACTCGCCCTTCTGCGAGTAAAATCACATATAATCCACTCGTCTATTCAACAATAGAACGAGTACAACAAACATCACAAGCCACAATCTGGCTTACAGTCAAGATCATAAAATTCATATCGTCTAAAGTTCCGACCTTCTTCGGAAGGCTAGTTATACGTTTGCGCGCCAAAACACTCGCCCTTCTGCGAGTAAAATCACATATAATCCACTCGTCTATTCAACAATAGAACGAGTACAACAAACATCACAAGCCACAATCTGGCTTACAGTCAAGATCATAAAATTCCATTGGCTTTCACCAAAGTTTTCTTTTCACAAAAATCATGGGAAATCCACCCAAGTGTTGAATCAAAACCAATATAAAATCATAATAGGGAGCAGTGGCGTAATTAAGGAATTTTCCTATGACTTCTCTAGCCAATTTTAATAAAATCAACTCATAGTCGATACAACTCTAATACTTAATATATAAAGAAACTTTACTATCAACCTCAGCAAGAATGTAGATTTGTCCCAAAAACAAAATCATACTCACACATTACTAAATATCATGTCTAAAAGCTTAAGACAAATAATTCCACCAATTATGTATTGTTCATAGTATTCCAAACGTCAATCAAGTAAACAATTTCACAAACTAAATACAATCATACCACAAATCCTTTTAGAACCTCATAATCCCAATTTTAAAGGCTATTAATCAAATTATTTTAAAACATAAGTTACATTGCACAAAAAAAAATAAAGCAAGAGCACAAACAACATCTTAAATCGGCACAATCATCAATTTCACAGAAATTCTAAGGATAAACGAACAATATAAAAATTCCAGAAAAATTACACAATATAGATAACCATGTCTAGTTTCATATTCACTTGGATTCAACTAAAAATCATTTATATTCTAGGAGTTATGAATGTTTTGCTAACAGGTATACAATCTGTCTAGCATCAGATTTTGCTGCGCACTGTTTTTGTAACTTCAATAACTCTCAACATAAAAATCAAATTCGATCAATTCCAAAGCCCAGATTCTCCTAACACACGATATTAACTTGCCAAATATTTCCAGAATTTTACACAAAATTTTAGTACCCAAACCGAACTCAAAACTACAGATGTGTGACAGCAATCTGATCAACATTAAGTATTTTAACACTCTGTTTTTGTAAAATTGATATCTCCCAAATTAAAAATCATATTACTCCAATTCCAAAGCCACAATACTTGTAACTCATAATATTAGTCTATGTATTTTTATGAGATTTTAATAAAGACATATAATTGAGGTTTGTCGTTAAGAAACTTTTAATCAATTGAGTAAAAATACAATAAACTACTTTCTCAGAAATTAGGTCAAAAGGAAACCAAAACAATAGATACAAATAGAAATCACAAGAAGAGGGTGAGAATCACTCACCATAAATAGTAAAACTTAAATTGATCAACCAAAAGAAATCTAAAAGAGCCACCAATATAAATTGACTCAGAACGAATAGGTTATATATATATATATGCATGTATCGAAATCCACAGAATAAAGGTGAGAAACACTCACTAGATAATCGAAAGGGGAAGAACCAAAAGTATTATGCGTTTACTTGGGCTCTCTCTTGCGTCTTTTCTTCTCTACAAACGGCCGTACTATGATACGTAGTTTTCTCATCTCCCCTCAAACCCTATATGTGCTAATAACCTACTTGTATTCATACTAGGGTTTTCTCATCTCAATAAGACCAACTAAAATAAGTCTTATAACAAATAAAAGAATACATATAAATTAACCCATTAAATTAACCCAGTGGCCCATCTAATTATAATTACTCAAGACCTCAAATAAATTTTATTTTTCTCTAATTCCCGCAGGTCAAACTCACAGCATGGTTAAGTCAACTTTCAAAAATCATAACTAATTCATTAAAAGTCTAAATGTAGTGAAATTTGTGCTCAAACTGAAGCTCATCAAGTCTAGTTTAAAACAAAATTGGTTTCACATAAAAGTTCTCAACATAATAAAAGATATGAATTTTTAAATGAGAACATATCAAAACTTTAGGTTTCAAAACTAATCATATATATTTTAAATTATAATTTTTAACACATTATAATAAATTGGCCACACAATAAATGCACCACAAAACAAATATTAATTTACAATATATGCATATAATAATTTGGAGTAAATAAGTATTTTAGAAAATGCGGGTCGTTACAGAAGGGTCCAGATCAAGTTATCGGCCTAAGTTTGCTAACTTTTGATTATACTATTGGAGAGTGTCTTTTATTTTTATGGGTGGGTAGGGCCATATTAAAAGTTAACTGCTAGAAATTTTCACCATTGTTCAAGTTCACCAATTAGAAGGGATGGCTCCATAATTTTGAAATGGTTCCAATTTCCATAACACAACATTCTACTACTGAATCTCCAAGCAAAACTTTTGGAAGTTAATTTTTCGGCCCAGAAGCTCTAGATCTTTTAGGTCTCAAGTAATATCTTAATTAAGCTCATTTACTATGATCATAGGTCTCAAATAATATCATATATGCTGCTATTATTCATATTTGAATGCATAGAGAAATGACCATTATAAAGCAAAACTGGTATCATCCATATTCATTTTTGGAGAGTTGATGTTCCCATCTATATGTTTAGTTAATAGATTGATGCCTTGATGCTGACAAACGGAAAGATAGAGATCAAGAAGGGGGTTCTTTGAAACCAAGTTGATTCTCTCTTAGTTATGTCATGCTTGCTTCTATTTGAAAACAAAGGTCGTTTTGTCAGGTAGAGAATTCCTTAGAATTTGGAGGAAAGATAAGGTTTTGATTAGTAAAGAATTTGTTATTATTTGGAAGAAAGCGAAAGTATGTAATACAGGGTTTTCTTAAATTTATGTACAAGTGAAATTAGTATATTGCCACTTATTGCTCAGAAAAAAAAAATAGAAGTAAAAATAACACATGTCGTTATATATATATATAATAACATTTATATTTAGTAATTGAATCAAAATAATCTTATAAATGGCCATGTACAGTGCACATAACCATTTTCAATCAACTTTTAATGACCAAAGTAGATGGAAGGACCAAATTTGAACTTGGTCCAAGGTTGAGGGGTTAAAAGGTACTTTTTAAAGTTTTGCAGCTTAAGTGGAATTGACACCATAGTTTAAGAGCTATTACTGTAATTTACTCTTACTTATAATAAAAGTGGATACTTATAGTTTTTTGTTTGTTTTTTAGTAGTACTATGTTTTATAATTTCACCTAGGGACCCCAAAACCTTTGGGCCAGGCCTGGGGAGATGAACAGACCCAATGACCAAAAAAATGAGAACTCAGTGCTGGACACTGAGGCACAAGCTATAAGTAACAAATACGACATGAAAAAGTCCCTATGGAGACGGGAATATTCTTCCCATATTATTTAAGTTATTTTTATTTTGGGACCTATTTACTATTGGTAATTAGATTTTAACACTAAAAATTTTGCTTAATGTTACTTTTGCACCTAATTTGAACGAATTTCACTTGCTAAATATGAAAAAAAGCTTGTTATACCAAAAGTTTTCTTCTTGTTTGTAGTAATAGATAGAGAGCTTGCTATACTAGGCTGTCCAATTCCGGGCCAAAGGTTTGTCGTGTTTTAACATAAACTCGGGTATACGTATGATCAATTGTATACTAGGCAGTTTAAAACTTATGAACTTCTACTTATATGTTCATCAATTGTACATGAAAAGACAGAGAGAAAAGTGTACACTTTTGCTTGATGTTTCTTGTTTTTGGTGCAAAACTCGAACAAACCACAAACAAAGAAAACAATTTCAGCACAACCACTTAACTAACAACATTATCATCTTTTACATGTTTAAAATAACTCAATTTTCCAAAATTTCTAACCCCTATCCACAGCACTATAAAATAGCTCTATCACCAGCTCATTCTTCTTCAAATACACATAGACTCCTTTCCAACCAAAGACAAAACCTCCTATCAATTTGAGAATCCTATTTCATTCCTCTTTACTTTCATTCCAAGTTCTTAATTTTTCTGTTTTGTGATCATGGACTCTATGTGGGTTTCCAATTTTCTCATTGTGGTTGCATCGATTTTCTTTTTTGGATGCCTTTGTTTTGCACCTAATCCATTTGATAACTATTTAATTGATTGTGGATCACCATCAAACACCACCGTTGGTGTTAAGATCTTTGTGGCTGATAGTTCAACTTCAAAGTTCCTTTCCAAGCTAATTAACATTTTGGCGAATTCCTCTATAAACAATGGCATTGCATTTCTCCCTCAACCGAACAGTTAGGAATTTTTCAATAAACTTTAACTACACATTTTCGAAAGCCCAAACCAAGTGATAAGCGCACAATATTGTCATTCGTTCACCCCTTTACGGAGTGACTTGACGCGTTTATTTGCATTAATTATGCCTAATTATCCGCTTATCTCGAAATTAGTGCCATAGCGAGTTTGTTTCTAATATCGCCCCGCTAGTTGTACTTTTGTGTGTTCATAGGCATAAGATTCAATGGCCATCAAAGAAATGATCAAGCGCTAGTCAAAAGCTCGCAGAAGTGCTAATTTGGAGAATTTCCAGAAGCATGATCGATCATGGGAATTCCACGATCGATCATGTGTAAATCATCAGCAGGCAGAATAACCCATGATCGATCATGGGTTGGCCATGATCGATCATGGCCTGGCGGGGATAGCCACTAATTTCTACTTTTAGCCCCTTTTTGGGGATTAATGTTCCTAGATATTTTTCCTTGCATTGTTAATTAATTAAAGTACATCTTTAGCTAGTGTTGAGTCTAGGGGATCAAGGAGGGAGAGTTTAATTATTGATTTTGGACAAGAAGAGAGTTCTGGAGAGAAGGGAAAGCTAAATTGTATATTTTCTTCATATTTCTCTTGTAAGTTCTTGATCTGTAAGAATGATTTCTTCATATATAATATTTGTTCTTGCATTTATTATGGAGTAGTCACTTACTAAGGTTAAGGAGGTTGATTGCGATATTATTTTCGGTGATTATTAACTCAATCCATGTTTAAAGTTGTTAAATATTTGTGAATCCTATTCTTCTTCAATATCATCATTCCACAAGTTTTTTAGGTATTTTCATATTAAGTCAAGACTTGATATGCATTGTATATCTAGTTCTTGGTTGTTAATGAATATACTACATAGTCGTATGGTTCTAAAAAGCTTGTATTCTCCCTCCCCCATCCATGGAGCTTTTACTTTTTGTACAGATTATGAATAGTTCTTAAAACCCCATGGATGGGTTGTAAATTCGGTTGGCTTATCTTTGATTCATTTGTTGATATATTGAGTGCTTCTTACACCTTATGTGATATTTAGACTCTCTACTTTCTTTCTCAAATGATAAACGATGAGTTGACGAATTTAGCCCATAAACTTTGTTCCGTTTCATTGTTAGGATTCACTTTCTAATTTTGATTCTTTAAATCTTGAGATTTCATACACTCGCTTTATGTTAAATATTTTTACGATGATTTGTTATTTCTATCTCAGATTAGCTTCGTCGGGAATGAGTTGCCTTGCTTCACACCCATAGTTAAGAGGAAGGAATGATGGCTTCGTTTTTGGTGGAATGTTGTTTGTCTCTTTCGATCCGGGAATGAGTCACCTAGCGTCGCACCCCTTGCTATTGAGAGATACACTAACATTCCCCATATCTCGAGAAACCTTATGTTGAAGTCTTTGTATGAGTTTGTAAAAACCATTTCTTAAATCGCACTTAGCTTCCTGATACGTTAGTGTTTTCTTATTAATTTTCATACCAATCTTCATTTTCATTGTTTCATATCAAATCCAACTTACAAAAACCAGAAATACCATTTAATCTGTAATCCTTTCCATTCCTTTTTGACTATCCCTGTGATTTGACACTCGGACTTCCGATACTATATTACTACTTGATATGCCTGCACTTGGGCTACCACAACGCGAAATCCTTCGGCGTCAAGTTTTTGGCGATGTTGTAGGGTAAGGCAAAAGGCGGATTCCGGGTTTTGTATAAAACTATTCTTTGTAAGTATCTCTTCATTTATTTAATTTATTTTTCTCTCTTATTCTTGTTTTATTTTATAGAGTTTCCGAGGAGCTATTCGAATAGTTTTCCAAGCCTATGCAAAGGCAATTATTTGTGGAAATTCGAATTAGCCCTCTCCCGTCACCAAGAATGGCAAATCAAGGTAGAGTGGCGGATCACAAGAGCGATAACGAAGGGGAAGGTGCCAACAATGTTCCTCCGGTTAGGACCATGAGGGACTATCTTCAACCCCCTCGGGCGACTTCTAACTCATGCATTGTACTTCCCACTGGTCAAGCGGGAGCTTTCTCTTTCAAACCGGGTATGCTTCAACATATCCCTTCTTTCCATGGTTTGGAGTCGGAAAACCCCTACTTGCATTTGAAAGACTTTGAAGAAGTCTGCTCCACATATCGTGAGGCAAACATTGATGAGGATGTCATGCAATTAAAACTCTTTCCTTTCTCCCTAAAAGATAAAGGAAAAATTTGGCTAAACGCTCAAAGGCCGCAATCGATTTGGTCTTGGCAAGAGCTTCAAGCGGAGTTTTTAAAAAAATTCTTTCCCATTCATAGAACTAATGCTTTAAGAAGGGCGATATCCAATTTTTCGCCAAAAGATAATGAAACTTTTTATAAGTGTTGGGAAAGATATAAAGAGCTTTTAAATGCATGCCCTCACCATGGTCACGAAACTTGGAGCCTTGTTAGTTTTTTCTATGAATCCCTCATCCCTGATATGCTTACTTTTGTTGAGACCATGTGTAATGGTCAATTCTTGAGCAAGAATCCCGATGAGGCTTTGTTATATTTTGATGAACTAGCGGAAGGTACCAAAATTGGAACACCTATACCGAAGAACCTAAAGCCAAACCTCGAGGAAAGGGTGGGTTGCACCAAATATCCAATGAGGATGACATGGGTGCGAGATTATTCTAATTGTCAAAGAAAGTAGAAGCAATGGAGGCAAGTAAGCTTAGAGAGGTCAATGTTGTATCCTTGAGTCAATTATGTGTCATTTATGAAAACTCGGGACACACTACCGAGGATTTCCCTACCATTCCCGCTTTCTGGGAAGTCCTCAAAAATACCTCCCAAGTCAATGCTTTGAATCAGTACAGCCAACACCTAAACCAAAATTACCCTTATTCTAAAAAATACAACAAGGGATGGAAGAATCACCCCAATTTCAGTTGGGGAGGAAATCAAAGTCAGAATCTCAACCAATATCATCAAAACCAAAGGCAACAACAACCTCAAAACTCTTTTGCTCCACCTCAGAATTAAAATCCCAACCAAAACCTAGAAGCTTTGTTGAGATCATTTGTGGACAAGACGAATCGTGATGTGGGTGAGTTAAAAACTCAAATGTCTAAGCTCAGTACCGCCCAAGCTACCCAAGAGAAGGGAAAATTCCCGTCTCAACCTTTAGTTAATCGTAAAGGCCAAGTTCAAGTCATAGAGGGAGGAGAGTCTAGCACCAAGTTAGAAGAACTCAAATCCATCACAATCCTCCGGAGTGGGAAAGAGGTAGACAAAACTATTGTTCCTAAAACCCCCAAGGTGGCGGACATGGTTAAGCTTATGATTGTTAAGGAAATAGAGGTTGAGAAGGTTGTGAGTGAAGAGAAGAAGAGACAGGAAGAAAAACAAGGAAAGGAGAATCTCGAAAAAATCAAAAATGGGATCAAAGTCCCTTTCCCGGAGAGATTGAACCAACCATCCAAATATAATACCGAGATTTTGGATGTCTTTAGGCAAGTGAAAATCAACATTCCATTGCTTGACGCGGTCAAGTAAATACCTTCGTATGCTATGTTCCTCAAGGACTTATGTACTACCAAACGACGGTTGAATGTCAAGAAAAAGGACTTTATGGCAGAGCAAGTGAGCTCCATCATGCAGGGCGCGAGAGCCCCCAAGTTCAAAGACCCCGGTTGTCCCACAATTTCTTGTGTCATAGGAAATTGTAGGATAAAAAATGCTTTGCTAGATTTGGGAGCAAGTGTTAATGTGCTCCCATATTCGGTATATCAACAATTGGGGTTGGGTGAGTTAAAACTCACGAGGGTTACGATTCAATTAGCGGACCGATCCGTTAAGATCGCAAGAGGGATAGTCGAGGATGTGCTTATCCAAATTGACAAGTTTTATTTTTCGGTTGATTTATCATCCTCGACATGCAACCCGTGTCGAATCCCGCTAACGAGATTCCGATTATCCTCAGACGATCATTTTTTGCTACTTCTAATGCTATAATAAATTACAAGAACGAAATAGTGAAATTAGCTTTTGAAAACATGACTTTGGAGTTAAACGTGTTCTTTTTGAGCAATCAAAGAGATGATGGTGATGAAGATAAAAGTGAACACGTGAACATGATATAGTCATGTATCCAAGACCACTTTGTGGAAAATTTTGAATCGGAGTCAACGGAAGATTATCTAACCACTTCCGATGAACCCGAGGATTGTATGCAAGTGTTTTCTTTGTCTGACAAATAGGTCGAATTCTCGGAGAAAGAGGAAAACACACCAACTTCCACCAAAAAGCTTGAAGGACAAATGGAACTCAAGCCCTTGCCTAGCAACTTGAAGTATGCCTTTTTGGGAGCTTCAGACACTTACCCCGTCATCATCTCGTCCAAACTTTTGGACGACTAAGAGGTAAGGTTAGTCCAATTGCTTGGTAAATAGAAAAAAGCATTTGGTTGGACTCTTGCCGACCTCTAAGAAATAAGCTCGTCAATTTGTACACATAAAATTCACTTAGAGGATGGGGCAAAAACATCAAGGCAATTTCAATGCCGGTTGAATCCTAACATGCAAGAAGTAGTTAGGAACGAGGTGTTGAAATTGTTAGATGCAAAGATCATCTATCCAATCTCAGATAGTAAATGGGTTAGTCTAACTCAAGTTGTACCCAAAAAATCATGTCTTACGGTAGTCAAGAACGAATCAAACGAGTTGATCCCACAAAGAGTCACTACCGGGTGGCGAATGTTCACTGACTACTGTACACTCAATGAGGCAACTCGTAAAGATCATTTCCCACTCCCCTTCTTGGATCAAACTCTAGAGAGGGTAGCGGGCCATGAATATTATTCGTTCCTCGATGGTTTTTTCGAGTACAATCAAATTGAGGTTGACCTAGATGATCAAGAAAAGACCACCTTTACATGTCCTTTTGGAACCTTCGCTCATCGAAAAATACCTTTTGGTCTATGTAATGCACCAGCCACTTTCCAACGGTGTATGCTAAGTATTTTTAGCGATATGGTGGAAAGAACTTTGGAAGTTTTTTATGGATGACTTTACTGTCTATAGTAAGTCATTCAACAATTGCTTGACTAACTTGGAACAGGTTTTGGAATGATGCGTGAAAAAACAATTGGTGTTAAATTGGGAGAAATGCCACTTTATGGTTACCAAGGGTATCGTATTGGGGCACATCATTTCGTTTGAAGGAATTGAAGTTGACAAAGAAAAGATCGAATTGATTGCCAAGCTTCCTACACCCAAGAATGTGAAAATTGTCCGGTCTTTTCTGGGACATGTCGGGTTCTATCGTAGGTTTATCAAGAACTTCAGTTCCATTTTTAAGCCGAAATGCAATCTACTCCTTAAGGACGCGCCGTTCGAATGGGATGCCAAGTGCGAAGAAGCCTTTATCTCTCTGAAGCATATGCTCACTACTGCGCCAATTATGCAAACACCGGACTTGAGCTTTCCATTCAAGCTCATGTGTGACGCGAGCGACTATGCGGTTGGAGCGGTTCTTGGTCAACGAAAAGACAAGAAATTGGGTGTAATATATTATGCAAGCAAGACTTTGAATGATGCACAAATGAATTACACCACGACTAGAAAAAGAGCTTTTGGCAATTGTCTTTGCCTTGGACAAGTTTCGATCCTATTTGATAGGATCACCCATTGTTGTTTCCACGAATCACGCGGCTTTAAAGTACTTGTTCACAAAGAAGGATGCCAAGCCGCGGCTTCTGAGGTGGATACTCCTGTTGCAAGAATTCCACTTAAGCATCAAGGACAAAAAGGGAGTCGAGAACGTGGTGGCCGATCATCTGTCTTGACTCACTTTTACGAACAACATTGAAGAAAGCCTAATCCAAGACTCAACTATCTTGTAACCGACAAGGTACCAAAGTCATGGGGCGCACAAGACATAAAAAGGTTCTTGAGCGAAGTGGGTCGATTTTACTGGGATGAACCTGATGGAGACATTAATACAGGATCGTTTGATTTTGCGTATAGCTTGAACAAAAAACTTTTGCTAAAACCCTATAAGAATAAAGGGATTTCACCTTTGTGGATCATGTAGAGGATCCATATGAGGAGACTAGGGTTTGAAAGCATCAGATTGCGATTTGGTCATATTTTTTTAATTTTCATTGGGCTGCGAAAATTTATTGTTTTCGCCACCAAAATGACTTCTGATCGTCCTGATTTTTTGCAAACCAAATGTAACTTTGCGTTCCGAATGACATATCCAAAAATCAGCCCAATCCAATGGTGAGATCAAAAGTTACGATTGTTGTGCTAGAAACCTAAAGATCTTGTATCGTATTCCTTCCGCCATCAAATCTTGCACCGAGTGTGGGCTACGGTATCACCAAGATTTTCGCTTCTCTCAATAGAACAAACCCTAACTCATGAGAATTATTTTTATAATGAGAAGAGACAAGGCCGGCGTATATATAAGGCTACGATAGGGACCTTAAAGAGAAATAAGTGTTTGGGCTTCCTATGGAAAGTTGGAATCTATCGTAATTCTACTATGAATTAGTTCCTTCCATAAATTGTAATTCACACCACTAAAGAATTATAATTGCACTCCCATCCTTATCTCAAAATTATATTTCGAGTTTCTTATTATTAAATACTTATTATTCTCCCCACATTAAGATTACAAATAACCGTCATATGTAAATGACTTCTTAATACTTGAGCCAACCACTTAACTTATTTGACATGTTGGATTAACATAATCCACCTGCAGGATTTGACATGATCAAAACTTATAAGCTTCTCAAGGGGCTATCATCAATCCCTATACCGGGACATGGATTCCGTCAATAATTAATATTCATCATACATATAGTGTCGTCATCCAATTCACGAAGATTATTGATCCATAAATGAATCTCACTCATATTGAGTCAAAACAACAAACACTACATATATATGTCTATTAATTATTTCAAAATTAAGAGCATAAGTAATCATAATAACCATGGGATTTTAAATTGTTTTATATAGTCAATATAAAAACAATTAACCCAAACTGGTCCTATTCAATGCACACAAAGTGTACTAGCATAACGAGTTAAAACTATACCGTTTCCTGTAGTTAAGATAAACTACTAAAATTTGTGCTACAATCCTACTGATGGGTGTCTAATTCCATCTAAGACTGTGAACCATTAAACTTATATTCCATAATAACCGATGATATGATCTTCTGTGTGTAAGCTATACTCTACACACCAAATCATCTACTATATGGAATAAAAGACACACACATGCACAATATTTAAATAAATAATATAATGCAACCATTGCCCATAAAGATTCTCATTAAAATAGCAAAACCGATTTTATAACATATCCAAACCAACAAAAAAATTATGGCTTTTAGTATATCACTTTAACAATCTCCCACTTATACTCAAAGCCATGTAGCTATGCATCTTACTCCCATTTGCTCAACGTGAATACTCTGTGTGTTTTCCTTTCTTATGAATCCTTAGTTCTTTAGAGTTCGCAACCGTTTCACAATTATCAAAATAAAGCGAAATAGCTAATTACACTAAAGGTGCCATATCTGAATTCATATGGAAGTTCCTGAGCCAAACCGCTGCCTTAGCTGCTTCTAAAGCAGCCACATATTCAGCTTTCATGGTGGAGTCAGTAATGCATGACTGCTTGACACTCCTCTAACCAATGACTCCACCTCTTAGAGTAAACACATAACCTTTTAAGGTACTTTAGTATATGTTTTACCGCGGTTCAGTGTTCTTTCCCTAGATTAGACTGATATCTGCTAACCATATCAACGGTAAAGCAAATGTCTGGTCTAATACACAATATAGCATACATGAGGCTTCTAATTGCCGAAGCATAAGGAACTACCCTCATCATCTCAATCTCATCATGTCTCTTATGACACTGTTCTTGGATAGAGTGATTCCATTCCTAAAAAGGAGAAACCCTTTCCTGGAATCCTGTATACTAAATCTGGCAAGAATTGTATCGATATAAGTACCTTGCGATAAGACTGACTTTTTCCAAGTCCTTCATATCGAGCTGACTTGATAACCATACCCTCACTGAAGATAATATTCATATATCGCTTCCAATAAGTAAGATATTATCCACATACAATACCTGGAATACCACCGCGCTTTCATTGCACCTTTTGTACACACAAGACTCATCCGAACATTAATCAAAACTAAAAGATTTGATTGCATGGTCAAAACAGATGTTTCAAGATCTAGACACTTGCTTAAGCCCATAAATGGGCTTTTTGAGCTTGCACAACATGTGCTCCTGGCCCTTTGCTATGAATCCTTCTGGTTGCATCATATAGATGCTTTTATCAAGACTTCCATTAAGGAAACTTGTCTTGACATCCACTTGCCAAATCTCGTAATCAAGATGAGCCGCAATGGATAAGAGAATCCGAATAGACTTTAGCATGGCTACTGGCAAAAAGGTTTCATCATAATCGATCTCCTTCTTTCTGAGTGAACCCTTTTAGCAACAAGCCTTGATTTAAGCCCGTCTAATCTTCTCCATCTCTTATATACCCACTTGCATCCGATAGGTTTTATCCCTTCGGGTAGTTTTACAAGATCCCAAATTTTGTTAGAGTACATGGACTCTATTTCAGATTTCATAACCCTTTGCCATTTTTTGTATCTTTATCTTGAAGTACTTCATTGTAGTTAAAAAGGGTTCGTTTCTTGTTCATCAAGGACATTGTTATAAGACTCTCCCAAGAACATAAAATGACCAAGTTGACGAACAACCCTCCCACTACAACGAGGCACTACTTGTGTTTATGTATATTGTGCAAATATTGAACTTACTAACTCACTATCCACACGTTGTGCTGGTTCAAGAACCTAAGTGTTAGTGATGTGTTCAAGATGTGCACAATTATCGGCAATCCTCCCACTACGACGAGGTAATGGAATGTCGATATTCATTTACTACGGTATTTCCTCTTGTACTAAAGGTATAGACGAATTGTGCCATGTTTTTCTCTCCTCTCATTTCCGCTACAACAACACTACTACTGGGCTTATGGTCTATGATATAATCCTCTTCTAAGAATCTGGTATTGATAATAATAACATTATATTCTTGAGGATTATTAAATAAACCATGCTTGGTTCCTTTTGGATATGCAACAAAGAAATACATTTTCGTTCTTGATTCCAACTTATCCGCATTACCTTTCAGCACATGTACTGGACTACCCCATACCCAAATATGCCGCAGACTAGGCTTACGCCTAGTCCGCAATTCTATGGGTGTAGTATGTACTGACTTTGATGGTACCAAGTTCAGAATATATGCAGCTATTTCTAAAGCATATCCCCAAAAAGAATCAGGTAGGTCTGAATAACTCATTATAGATCTTACCATTTCTATAAGAGTCTTTTTCCTTTTTTCTGCTACACCATCATGCTGTGGCATCCCCGGTGCAGACAACTGGGATGTAATCCTATTCTCTAATAAGTATTCTTTGAACTCTCCCAAGAGGTATTCACTACTACGATCTGATCGTAATGATTTGATACATTTTCCTAGATGCTTCTCCGTTTCTGCCTTGAATTCTTTGAATTTTTCAAAGACTTCAGACTTACGTCGCATTAAGTAAATGTATCTATACTTTAAATAATAATCTACAAATGTGATGAAATACTCAAAGCCTCCTCTAGTCTGGACATTCATGTGACCATACAGATCAGAGTAAACCAGTTTTAACTGTTCTTTAGCGCTATAACCTTTTGCCGAGAATGATCTCTTAGTCATTTTACCTTCTAAACAGGATTCACAAACTAGAAGTGCCTCCACTTCCAATGAACCTAATGGTCCATTTTCGACCAGTTTTTGAATTCCTTTTAGATTAATATGACCAAGGTGTAAGTGCCAAAAATACATTTTGGTTCATTTTGAAAGTTCCTTTCTCTTAATTGTTAAACTATTAATGCTATTCAATTCACTCAGTTGTAGTATTGACAAGTCAGGATTATTAATGAAAAGATCAATCACTAATGTACCAGAACAAACACACTATTTATTTATTTTTAATGATAACTGATTTATTATTAAAATAAACAAAATATTTGTCCTCAACCAATCTAGAAATAGAAATCAAATTCCTTCTAATGGAAGATACATATAGACATTCCTTAATCATTAATATCCTATTCTGACTAGACTGAAGATAAATATCTTTTACTGCAACTGTTGCCACATTCGTAGCTCCCCATACGTAAATTTTCTCAATTTTTAAGTTGTTTGATTTTCGGGAACCCCTGCAAAATATTGCAGACATGATTAGTGGATCCCGAATCTACACATTAGGTACTGGTAGATCGGACCACTAAAAAAGATACAACAACAAATAGATGAAATTTACATATGTTGTTATAACAGTTTAGAAAACTGGGACAATCTTTCTTCAAATGCTCTTTTTACTGACAGTGAAAACACCAGCCCATAGGCTTTTTCACTCCTCCTAGAGGTTCAGCGACTGCTGCACGCACTGCTCCTTGTGGGACTGCAACTTATGCATTCTTCTTCTTCCTTTCTTGCTTTTGGGCATAGAAGTTAAAGCTTTCTCAGCCACTAGAATACTAGCCAGCTTACTAAGGAGTTCCTCAACTGCTTGGAATTCTTTAAGAAGTTCCAACAATGAATAAAGCTTGTTCATGTTGTAATTCTGTCGGAATCCCTTAAATAAATCCAGCAGCGACTGGAGAACAATATCGACCTGAGTTTCCCTATCGATTTCAACCCCAAATATCTCTTAGTTCATTCAGAACACCGATCATCTTCAAAATAAGATCCTTAACTCGGGTTCCTTTAACAATAGTCGTGTTCATGAGGCCTTTCATCGAAACCTACCTTGCGGCCTGATCCTGATCCCCAAAAAATATTTTTGAGGTTCAGCATCATGTCGTAGGCAGTGGCAAAAGACTAATGCTAATGTTGTATCACATTTCACAAAAATACCAGAATGTAAAACCACGCTATCTCATCAACCTTTTTCCACCTCCGGCAAGCCTTGGTTTCCTTATCGGTCGCCCCCTTATCAGGTTATACTAGACAAGACTCAGTGAGCACAAACTTGTACTCTTTAACAGTAAGCACAATGTTCAATTTCCCTTTTTCAGTCAATAGAATTAGGTCCAAGCAATTTGTTTTAGTTGGGAATAATTAAAAGTGGATCGAAAGAGTTTGTCATTTTAAAACTTGAGAATTACATACAAATTATGATGGACAATAATAACTTTGAACACATATTTTAAATATGGTACCCTCTACCATTTCAAAAAGCGTTCACCAGCAGCCTAAGACTTTGAATAACATGCCCCGCTAATTAGGTCATCTATTATTCATTATTTCTTAGACAGATGTAAACCTATTAAATTTTACTATCTAGACAATCCTTTATCGTCAAGCAATACATACTATCTAGACAATCTTTTATTGTCAAGTAAAATATACTATCTAGACAATCCTTTATTGTCAAGTAAAATTTAAATAGCCGACTTCCTTTGGTCCTACAAATAATTGTAGAGACTCAGTTGGAGAGCATACTATTATTTATATCTAAGTGTATACCATCATTTAATTTAGTCTAATGATTCTGCAATTTATTTTCTCCGATATGGAGGTGAGCACTAAAACCCACACAAAAAATAAATCACATCATTTAAAATTATTAATAAGTGAAATTTGTACAATAATTCCGCAATCTATTCTTTCCGATATGGAGGTGAGCACAATAACACACACAAAGAATAAATTACATCATCTACAAACCAATGATGGAGATGGTGGGATTTTTATGTGAAAAAATCCCTCACCCACTTAGTATTTAAAATATTATTTTCTGAGGGTTAAGAAAATTTTATATTAAATTCTAGTCAACTAAAATACAAGGGTATGAAATATAAATGACATGTGCAATAAAATTATCTTGCTGCTTTTTTAAAAAAACTTATATATTTCAATTACGCAAAATTTATATTTATATACCCTTTTTTAATTTGACAAGAATTAAATATAAAATAAAAGGTGATCTAGGTATGGTCATGTATTCATGTTGTCCAAAATTATAAGGAAACCTAATAATTAAACACATATGACCAACACACAATCACACAAAGCATTAAACCATTCAATAATAAGAATAATTAAATCCCTACTATTATGGTTCAAGCTTCATCATCCCTAATCCGTTGGAAACCTGTAACGACCTATGTCACCACTTCATTGACTATGTCGGGAATTAACCTTGGTGGAAACGCCTTCTTCAACGTTCTTCGTTAAAGAAACTGCAATCTTAGATACAAAGGTCCTATGCCTCCATTTAAGGAGTTCACACATAAACTATTATATCTAAATTATAAATAAAATTACATAGATCCTATGCCTCCTTTTAAAGAGTTCACAAATTTGATCTAAAATTAATTTACAACCATGAATAAAACCCAAATCATCATGCACATTAAAATTAACCACGAATAAAAACATCGTGGGATCCAATCACATAAAACATAATTATGTGACCATAATAGCGGGACAAGAACACTGCAAAACAAGGGTTAGCGAGTTCTACGTTCTATCCAACAACAACATGCATGAATAGATTAAACTGGACAACATGGCTAGTTCAATCCGTTCGCAGTATCAAAGAAAACCAATCCTTCTGATACCAATTGATAGAGACATTAATACAGGATCGTTTGATATTGCGTATAGATTGAACAAAAAACTTTTGCTATAACCCTATAAGAATAAAGGAATTTCACCTTTGTGGATCATGTAGAGGATTCATATGAGGAGACTAGGGTTTGAAAGCATCAGATTGCGATTTGGTCAGGTTTTTTTAATTCTCGCTGGGCTGCAAAAATCGATTGTTTTTGCCACGGAAATGACTTCTGATCATCCTGATTTTACACGCGATAAAACTAACTTTGCATTCCGAACGACGTATCCAAAAATTAGCCCAATCCAACGATGTGATCAAAAGTTCCGATTGATTTACGATTGCTGTGCCGAAAACCTAAAGATCTTCATCATATTCCTTCCGCCATCAAATCTTGCACCGAGTGTGGGCTACAGTATCACCAAGATTTTCTCCTCTCTCAATAGAACAAACCCTAACTCATGAGAATCATTTTTATAATGAGAAAAGACAAGGCCAGCGTATATATATGGCTACGATAGGGAACTTAAGGAGAAATAAGTGTTTGGGCTTCCTATGGAAAGTTGGAATCTATCGTAATTCTACTATGAATTAGTTCCTTCCATAAATTATAATTCACACCACTAAAGAATTATAATTTCACTCCCGCCCTTATCTCAAAATTATATTTCGAGCTCCTTATTATTAAATACTTATTATTCTCCCCACGTTAAGATTACAGATAACCGTCATTTTAATTAAATTACTGACAATCATATTTAAATGACTTCTTAATCCTTGAGCCTACCACTTAACTTATTTGACATGTCGGATTAACATAATCCACCTGCTGGGTTTGACATGATCAAAACTTATAAGCTTGTCAAGGGGCTATCATCAATCCCTATACCGGGACGTGGATTCCGTCAATAATTAATATTCATCATATATATAGTGTCGTCATCCAATTCACGAAGATTATTGATCCATAAATGAATCTTACTCTTAATGAGTCAAAACAACAAACACTACATATATATGTCTATTAATTATTTCAAGATTAAGAGCATAAGTAATCATAATAACCATAGGATTTTAAATTGTTTGATATAGTCACTATAAAAACAATTAACCCAAACTGGTCCTATTCAATGCACACAAAGTGTACTAGCACAACGAGTTAAAACTATACCGTTTCCTGTAATTAAGACAAACTACTAAAACTTGTGCTACAATCCTACCGATAGGTGTCCAATTCCATCTAAGACTGTGAACCATTAAACTTATATTCCACAAGAACCGATGATATGATCTTTTGTGTGTAAGCTATATTCTACATACCAAATCATCTACTATATGGAATAAAAGACACACACATGCACAATATTTAAATAAATAATATAATGCAACCATTTCGCAAAAGATTCTCATTAAAATAGCAAAACCGAGTTTATAACATATCCAAACTAACAAAAAAATTATGGCTTTCAGTATATCACTCTAACATAACCGTATTTGTTTAAATATTGTGCGGATTAGATTATCCGTCGGTGCATTCCAGATGAAGAAATGGAGAGAGTTTGGACCTCCTGCCATTATGAAGCTTGCAGAGGACACTTCTCGACAAAGAAGATTACCGCCAAGATTTTGCAAAGCGGACTGTACTGGCCGTCGATCTTTAAGGACGCGCAACATTTTTGTAAGGCATGTCAAAGATGCCAAATGCTTGGAGGGATCTCCAAGAGGAATATGATGCCACTCAACCTAATCCTGATGATTGAAATCTTTGATTGCTAGGGCATCGACTTTATAGGACCATTCCCATCCTCCTACGGTAATCTTTACATTCTAGTTGCCGTAGACTATGCTTCAAAATGGGTGGAAGCCCAAGCGTACAAGAAAAACGATAACAAAGTGGTGATCTGATTTTTGAAAAAACACATTCTTGCACGTTTTGGCACCCTTAAGGCAATAATAAGCGATGGCGGTACTCACTTTTGCAATAGTCCATTTCAATAATTAATGCAAAAGTATGGTGTAAACCAAAAAGTATCACTCGCTTATCACCCTCAAACTAACGGTCAAGCCGAGTTGGCAAATAGGGAGATCAAACAGATTCTAGAGAAAACGGTAAACCCAAACCACAAGGATTGGTCGTTAAGACTGACCGATGCACTTTGGGCTTACCGTACTGCGTATAAAACAACTCTAGATATGTCTCCCTATCGCATTGTGTATGGAAAACCATGTCATTTTCCAGTAGAGTTGGAACACAAATCATACTGGGCAACTAAGATGGTTAACTGTGATTTAGAAAGAGCCGGGCTTCACCGTAAGTTACAAATTGATGAAATTGAGGAACTGAGAAGAGATGCATATGATAACGCGAAGATAAGCAAGGAACGTGCCAAAAATTTTCATGATAAATCCATTTTGAGAAAAGAATTCAAACTTGGGCACAAAGTCCTTGTTTATGACACGCGTATGCATCTCTTCTTGGAAAAGTTTAAGTCTCGTTGGACCGGCCCGTACATTGTCCAACATGTATTTCCTTTTGGGGCTGTGAAAGTTGAGGATCCCAAAATCGGCTTTGTGTTCAAAGTGAACGGACAACACCTTAAGTCATTTATGGAATTCCCACCTCGAGAGGAGTCCACCCCTATTGAAGGCCCGACTTATGCCTAACAAGCATGGGTCAATTTTTTAAATAATATTTTTGTTAGTATTTTTGAGTTTTAGGAATTTTTATCAGAGATTCGGGTGTAATTGGGAATGAACGGACCTAGTTGGGGGGAGCCATAAAGTGCTATAGAGAAAAGCATGGAAGAAAATTTTTTCTAGCAGAATACACCATGATCGATCATGAAAGATAAAGAGCTGGGCAGTGGGCAGCATGATCGATCATGGTCCAACCATGATCGATCATTGTACAAATTTTGGCTAGGCAGATTACACCATGATCGATCATGGTCCCGATTTAAAACAGGGGACCCATAAATAAACCTCATATTTCTCAGCTCCCCCTTTTCTAAACCTCTCCAAACCCTAGCCCCTTCACCCTCATTCTTCCCAAATCTTCCCCAAACACCATTTACATCCTTCCTCACCTAAAATCACCCCTAAAATATCTCAATTTCAAACCCCAATCGTCAAACCCACCACAAACTCCACTTTTCTCTCTTTTCCTACCAAATTCGAGCCCTACTCACTCCAATCTCGAAATTACTCCTCTATGGCTTCCTTTAACCCTCCCATCAAGCCGGTTGTCATTCAAGCCACAAGGGGCGGCTATCGCGAATTCTGGAGTCGCCAAGAGTTCGAATGGTGGAACTATGCCTTCAAGTCTAAGATGGTAGTGATAGAGAGGCCCGTCTATATCGGTACGCTGGATGGTTTTCCCCAATGGGCAACATTCGAGCAAAATTCGGGATGGATTAACTACTTACGCGAACAAGGTAATCAATGTAATATCACAATTTGTCGCGAATTTGTTGCAAATTTAATTCAAGTTGCCAATACCTTGTACACATATGTTGCTCATGTTCGTGGGACAACAGTCCATTTTAATCTTGAGGTGTTGAGTGAAATCACGGGAATCCCGGCTTTGCCACACAATGCCTATGAGCTCTCGTTTTTGAATGGCACTAACTATGTAGAGCCCTCGGCTAATGATTTAGCCTCATTTCTAGTCGGTAGACCCATGGAATGGATTGGGACCCAATTTGATAGGAGCAACTTACACGATAGCCTTAGAACACTGTGGCTAGTAATTGCTAATGCTTTGGACCCGACCTCCCATATCCAGCATCTTTACCTATCTCAAGCGTATGTATTATACGCTATAGCATTGAACAAGCGATGTTGCTTGTTACGGCATATCATTGGGTGAGTTGTGAGAATTATAGACTTGGTTGCCCACAATGAGATAATTAAATTTGGGTGTTTGATCACTCGGGTATGTTTGCGAGCGGGAGTACACGAGAGGGATGAGGATGAGAAGAAAATGCCTCGAGAGCCACTTAACCGGTCTACCCAAACTCGAGCCACTGGTCAATTGAGGAATCGGCTGAGTTCTTCTATAGCTGCACCACCACCGGGTGATGAAGAAGAAGAGGGGGCAGAAGAAGTAGGAGCGGATGTTCTAGGTCCTTCGAGGTGTCGCCGAAGAGCAAGCTCAGGGCCGGCGGATGACAATAGGGAGTTCATGAGAGAGCAGTTCGAGCAGATGAATGATTTGATGCAAACTGGGTTCGCTAGCATAAATGAGAGGGTTGAGATTATGGTGTTGCGTCAAGATCGTTTGGAGGCCGATATAGTAGCTCAGGTTAAGGCTTGTGTTAAAGCACGGATGGCTGCGCAGATGGCGGCTCAGCAGGAGTTCATACGCCAGCAATTCAAGGCGTTGTATGGTCGTTTTCCCCCACCCCCACCTCCCGACATGTGATGATATTGCTGAATCTGAGAACTCTTTATTAATTATATTTATGTTTAATTTTAATTTATTTTTGGGTTGTATTAGAATTTAGACATGACGTTAACATTATAACTTTATTTTAATGGTTTAATATTATGGTTTTTGCTTATTCAATTCTAATTCTAACTCGTTTTTGTATAGTTTTTGTTTGTGTCTCTTGTTTTGTCTCATGGAAAGTATAGCCAAAGAAATCCCTTCCTGCATTTTGTGTTCACTTTCCATTGAGGACAATGTTTCTTTCAAGTTGGGGGGGGGGGGGTATGTATTCCATTGTTTTTGTGTTTGGCTTTCTTGTGCTTATATTCCATGAATATAGAGGCATGTTCAAATTTTTTTTTTGAAGTTTGAAAATTGATGATTGATTGATATTTTGTTAAATGAAGACTATTGTTTCATTAGCTTTTGGCATGAATTCTTTGATCAAGATAGGAATTTGAATGATAATCTAAATTGCCTTGCTTCACTTAGTCTTATATCCCGATATATTCCCTGTTCCATATGCTAGATTGCTTTGGGTGTTTTCTAAAATTAGTAATAACACCTAGATTTATTTTCATTGAGAGAAGATAATTTTTTTTCCAGAGACGATGGAAGCTCTTTCGAAAAGATCCTCCAATGAGAGGACAAATGCATAGCACTTTGATAACTTGGATGACTTTTATCCTAATATTGACTTAAAGCTTCGCTTGACTAAATTTTAAGTCTGTTTGTCTAATATTATGGATGGGTAAAGGTTACTATATGGGAAAGTGTGAATAGCTTCCTTTGAGCTCCAATGAATGAGCAAGTTATGTAAATTTCATAAGTGAGACCGCTGCCCCCCATAGAGATGAAAACCGCCCTGATCTAATTTAGCAAAAATTTCCAAGAAAAAGATAAAGAAAGTGCTTAGAATCGACAAATCTAGGAGCTTTTGTTTTTGAAAAAGTTCTCTCTTTCTTCTTGAATGATTACTTTGTGTTTATATGGAATTGATTAATCCAAAGTCTAGCATGTGAGATATGGGGAATATGGGATTGTGTTTAAAAGGAAATAGGCGAATTAGATAATCATTCAAAAGTCCGTCATTCTGGAAAGTTGATAGTAATGCCTCTTGCTTTGCAAATTGAAACTTGAAATCTTCATTCCCATTGTTCATCATGATCAAACTGCTAATGTTTGTAGGTATCATTTCTGAAGACCTTCACGAGATGCAACTTGTCTACTTTGGGAACTTAGAAGTTAACAACTTTTTGTATAGCGTATTATTTTTGTAATTATATATGTTTGTCTTGCTAAGGGACTAGCAAGAGATAAGTTGAGGGGAGTTAGTAAGCGCACAATATTGTCATTCGTTAACTCCTTTACGGAGTGACTTGACGCGTTTGTTTTCTTTAATTCTGCCTAATTATCCGCTTATCTCGAGATTAGTGTCTTAGCGAGTTTGTTTCTAATATCGCCCCACTAGGTGTATTTTTGTGTGTTCGTAGGCATAAGATTCAATGGCCATCAAAGAAGTGATCAAGAGCTAGTCAAAGTTTGCAGAAGTGCTGATTTGGAGAATTTCCAGAAGCATGATCGATCATGGGAATTCCATGATCGATCATGGTGCAAATCATCAGCAGGCAGAATGACCCATGATCGATCATGGGTTGGCCATAATCGATCACGGCCTGGCGGGGATAGCCACTAACTTCTACTTTTAGCCCCTTTTTGGGGATTAATGTTCCTAGATATTTTCCCTTGCTTTATTAATTAATTAAAGTACATCTTTAGCTTGTGTTGAGTCTAGGGAATCAAGGAGGGAGAGTTTAGTTATTGATTTTGGACAAGAAGAGAGTTCTAGAGAGAAAGGAGAGCTAAATTGTATCTTTTCTTCATATTTCTCTTGTAAGTTCTTGATCTGTAAGAATGATTTCTTCATATATAATATTTGTTCTTGGATTTATTATGGAGTAGTCTCTTACTAAGGTTAAGGAGGTTGATTGCAATATTATTTTCGATGATTATTAACTCAATCCATGTTTAAAGTTGTTAAATATTTGTGGATCATATTCTTCTTCAATATCATCATTCTACAAGCTTTCTAGGTATTTTCATATTAAAGTCAAGACTTGATGTGCATTGTATATCTAGTTCTTGGTTGTTAATGAATATAATACATAGTCGTATGGTTCTAAAAATCATGTATTCTCCCTCCCCCATCCATGGAGCTTTTACTTTTTATAAAGATTATGAATAGTTCTTAAAACCCCATGGATGGGTTGTAAATTCGGTTGGCTTATCTTTGATTCATTTGTTGATATATTGAGTACTTCTTACACCTTATGTGATATTTAGACTCTCTACTTTCTTTCTCAAATGATAAACGATGAGTTGACGAATTTAGCCCATAAACTTTGTTCCGTTTCATTGTTAGAATTCACTTTCTAATTTTTATTCTTTAAATCATGAGATTTCATACACTCGCTTTATGTTAAATCTTTTTACGATGAATTTTTTATTTCTATCTTGGATTAGCTTCGTCGGGAATGAGTTGCCTTGCTTCACACCCATAGCTAAGAGGTAGGAATGATGGCTTCGTCTTTGGTGGAATGTTGTTTGTCTCTTTCTCGATATAGCTTCGATCCGGGAATGAGTCGCCTAGCGTCACACCCCTTGCTATTAAGAGATACACCAACATTCCCCATATCTCGAGAAACCTTGTGTTGAAGTCTTTGTACGAGTTAGTAAATACCGTTTCTTAAATCGCACTTAGCTTCCTGATACCTTAGTGTTTTCTTATTAATTTTTAAACCAATCTTCATTTCTGTTGTTTCACATCGAATCCAACTTACAAAAACCAGAAATACCATTTAATCCGTAATCCTTTCCATTCCTTTTCGACTATCCTTGTGGTTTGACACTCGAACTTCCGAGACTATATTACTACTTAATGTGACTGCACTTGGGCTACCACAACACGAAATTCCTTCGGCGTCACTAGGCGGCACTAGATTTCCCTGCATTTTTGCCCATTTGCTCATGGCAATTAGCAAATGAGCTTGACCAATTTTCCAGTGTCAACTCAAAGTCGCTATCTCCTTCCTATCTTTGGCCCAAAAGGTGCTTCAATGAAAGATTTTTTCGTATATCTTTCATATAGTGCCCTTGTAATAACATTCACCCTGTCAAACAACTCGTTTGCATTGTTGAATGTCTTGGAAGTTGTGTTAGTCCCATAATCTCTTATCAACAGTAATGCTTCCATTATAAGTACTCGCCCAAGGAAATTTAAAAGGTTTCCAATGTAAGCATTGGATACTATAGCTAGGGTAAATATGAACGAACTGACCGTTACAAGTGATAACAATATCATGTGCTAAACTTAGGTTCTTGACCAAAGCTTTTTAATACATCCCGATTCAGCACAATCAGTATTGAACATCAGAGCGGTTAGTACCTAAGGGTGGTGCAACCAAAGTTTATGCTCCACTTACAGTTTATGAAACTGCCACCAAGATGTGCTCTTCAAATTATGCCAATTTGACTTAGGAGTTCACTGTGGATCCCGGTTTTCAATACCTTATCCGCCTTCATTTCTGTGATATAGTGAGCTATCTTATGATTGCCTCTACTTCAGTGTTTACATCGACTCCTCGAATGTTTTGCCGGATTTCTATTTGTCTGATTTTCAAGACATCACGTATATAAGGATTTTATTACCGCATTAGCCGTTCACAATAATCTTGGTGTTACTATTACCCCATCTACTCATTGTAGACAATGTAATGCGTTTCTCAATGGAATTGAGATTATGAAGATGAATAACTCCATGGGCAGCCTTTATGGGGTGGCTAATGTCGAATCTTCCTTAGATGCGACATCGAGGAAAAATGTTGGATTGATTGTGGGTGTGGCTGTAGCTATATTACTTATGGTAGTAGTTGTGGCACTTCTCTTTTAGGTGTATAAAATAAGAAATGCTGAACGCCTTTTTAATAGAGCAACTAGTAATGCGGCTTCCAACCTTGGCCATTGTATTCCATTAGCTAAGTTCTAGAGTCTACAAACAACTTTGATAAGAGTTTGGTTGTTGGAATCGGTGGTTTTGGAAGAGTTTATAAAGGAACTCTTAGTGACAGTATAATAGTGGCCGTTAAAAGGGGTACTCCCGCATCCCAACAAGGTTAAGTCGAGCTTCAAATCGAAATTGAGATGCTCTCTCAGTTTCGCCACCAGCATCTGGTTTCATTGATCGGCTATTGTGATGATAATGGGGAGAAAATCTTAATATATGAGTATATGGTAAACATGACCTTTAATACTCATCTCTAATGGTCAGGTCTTCCAAGCTTTGGTTATAAGGAAATGCTAGAGATATGCCTCAGAGCTGTAAAATGGCTCTATTACCTTCGTGAGCATGCAGTTATTCATCGTGATGTCTAAGTCCCCTAACATATGTGACTACCAACGAGAACCTCTCTGCCAAAACTGCCAATTTTAGGATTTCAAAGTTGGTAACTGAAATCGAGCAAACGCATGTGACTACCAATGTGAGCGAAACTTTCGGGTACCTTGATCCCGAATATGCCCTTACACGATAGCTAAGAGAGAAGTCGGATGTTTACTCTTTCGAGTTAGTTTTGTTTGAGGTTCTTTGCGTAAAGTCGGTGATAGATCCGTCTCTTCCTAGAGAGACGGCTAATTTACCAAAAATGTCACTCGAGTGGCAAGAGAATGGACAAATCGAGCAAGTTATAGATCCGTATCTATTTCAAGAAAAAGGCCTCTATCACTTGGGATATTTGCAAAGACGGTTGCAAGATGTTTCGATGAGATTGGGGTTCATAGGCCTCCAATGGGTGACATAATTTGGAACCCGAGTGGGACATTGAACTGGAAGTTTAATACCATTTTAAAACAGAAAACAAAGAAAGATAATGAAATTGAAGTTTAAGTGCCCGCTCGAGGTTCCAAATTATGTCACCCATCGGAGGCCGATCAACCTCCAATCTCGTCCTTGTAGCTCTCTCTAAATATCCTAAGTGATAGAGGCTGTGTTTTACCAAATAGGTATAGATCTATAACTTGCTCTATTTGTCCATTCTCTTGCCACTTAAGTGCCATTTTGGGTAAATTGGCCTTCTCTAGAAAAAGATGGATCTATGACTGGCCTTGCACAAAGAAACTTAAACAAAACTATCCCGAAAGAATAAGCATTAGACTTCTCTTTTAGCTGTGGTGTAAGGGCATATTCGAGATCAAGGTACCCAAAAGTTCCCCTCACATGTGTTTGCGTGATTTCAGTTACTAACTTTGAAATCCCAAAATTGGCAACTTTAGTAAAGGGTCTCATTAAGTAATATGTTAAGGGACTTGACATCACGATGAATAACCGCATGCTTAGGAAGGTAATCGAGCCCTTTTGCAGCTCTGAGGTATATCTCTAGCTTTTACTTCCAACCTAAGCTAGGAAGACCTAACCCGTAGAGATGTGTATTAAGGGTCCTATTGACCATGTACTCATATATTAAGATTTTCTCCCCATTATCATCACAATAGACGATCAATGAAACCTGATACTAGTGGCAGAGCTGAGAGAGCTTCTCAATTTTGGTTTGAAACTTGGTTTGACCTTGTTGGGACGCGGGAGTACCCCTCTTAACTGCCACTATTATACCGTCACTAAGAGTTACTTTAAAAACTATACCAAAACCACCAATTCCAACAACCAAACTCTCATCAAAGTTGTTTGTTGCCACTATAACCGCGGCTAATGGGATACGATGGCCAAAGTTGGAAGCCACATTAGTGGTTGCTCCATTAGAAAGGGATTCAACATTTCTTGTTTTATGCAGCCAATACAGAAGCGCCACAACCATTACCACAACTAATACAGCTACACCCACACCCATAATTAACCCAACATTTTTCCTCGGTGGCACATCTGAGGAAAATTCCACATTGGTCACCCCACAAAGGCTTCTCATGGAGTTATTCATCTTCATAATTTCAACTCTATTAAGAAACGCGTTACGTTGTCTACTATAAATAAACAGGGCAATAATAACACTAAGACTATTGTGAACAACCAATGTGGTAGTGAAATCCTCAAAATATGCAATGTCTCCAAAATCAGACAAATAGAAATCAGGCAAAACATTAGAGGAGTCGATGTAAACGTTGAAGTAAAGGCGATTATGAGGTAAGTTCACTACATCATAAAAGTGAAGGCAGACAAGGTTTTGAAAACCTAGATCCATAGTGAACTCCCAAGTCACATTGGCATAATTTGAAGAAGACATCTTGGTGGCAGTTTCATAAACAGTACGTGGTGCAATATCTTGGGTTGCACCACCCGAGGATACCTAACCATTCTGAAGTTCAATACCGATTGTGCTTAACTGGGATGCATTAAAAACTTTGGTCGGGAACCAAAGTTCGGCACAAGGTATCGTTATCATACGTAACGGTTGGTCCGCCCATATTTACCCTAGCTATGGTCACCAATGCTTACATTGGAAGACCTTTAAATTTCCTCGGATGAGTACTTACAATGGAAGCATTCTCGGCGTTAAGAGATTTTGGGACTGACACAATTTCCAAAACGGTCACAAATGCAAACAAGTTGTTTGAGGGGGGTGAAGGTGATTACAAAGGTACTAGATGAATGAAATACGAAAAATTCTTTCATTGAAGCAACCTTTGGGCCAATGTTGGTAAGGAGAGGGTGACTTTGAGTCGATACTGAAAAATTGGCCATGCTCATGTTGCAATTGCCGTGAGCAAATGGGCAAAAATGCAGGTGAATCCAATCCACCCAATTTGGGAGATGGAAAATGTATTGCTAGAGTTTGTTGGGAAATTCTTAATTGTTTGGTAAAGGGAGAAAGCAATGCCATTTTTTAAAGAGGAATTGACCAATGTTAGTTAGCGCGGAATGAAACTTTGAAGCTGAATTATCAGCCACAATGACCCTAACACCAACAATGATGTTTAATTTTGATCCACAGTCAATTAAATAATTGTCAGATCGATCTAATGCAAAACAAAAGCATCCAAAAAAGAAAATGGATGCAAGCACAATAAAAAAATTGACAACCCACTTAAAGTCCATGATCACAAAAAAAAATTAGGAACTTTCATTGAAAATAGAGAGGAAAGAAATAGCATTCTCAAATTGACAGAAGATTTTGTCTTTGGTTGGAAAGGATTTGAAGAAGAATGAGTTGGTGATAGAGCAGTTTTATAGTGATGTGGATAGAGGATAAAATAGGGGATAGCCACTGAAAGGGGTATGAGGCAGAGAAAGAGAAATATTAGCTTGAGGAATTATTTCTAAAGGGAGAAAGTGATAACTTGTATCCTCATTTCAATTGTCTTTGAGCTAATAAATCGAACACACATACAAACGAAGGGCGTACTACCGAAATAGCATAAGCTCAACCGGAGGAACCTACTGTACCCAATAATCTCTTGTCTCCTTCACGATCTCCATCCTTTACTCTATTGATCTTGCTTTAAACACACATTGTGGGAAGACCCAAATTTTTTGGCTCCCACAAAAACTAAAATCAAACATTTGATTTTTTTGGTATTCTTTTTCAATTTTTTCTTGTTTTCGGGTCATTTGGCCATTGTTTATGAATCCATCGGGCCTATCGGATTAAAAGCAGTCACATGAATAGTGATGAAAAAGTCATAAAGGTTGACTAATCAATTTAGCAGGTGAAATTCGTTCAAACTCGGTGCAAAAGTAACATAAAGCTAAATTTTAATGTTAAAATCTAATTACCAATAGTAAATCAGTTCCAAGATAAAAGTAACCTAAATAATATTGGAAGAATATTGCTGTCTCCATAGGAGAGTTTTTCAAGTTATATTTGTTACTTATAGCTTATGCCTCACTACCTTAATGTCCAACTTTGAGTTCTCATTTTTTGGGTCACAGGGTCTATTCGTCTCCCTAGGCCCAGCCTAAAGGTTTTGGGACCCCTAGGTGAAATTATAAAACATACTACTACTAAAAAATAAACAAAAAATATATGTATCCACTTGTATTATAGGAAAGAGTAAATTACTGTAATGGCTATTAACTCCAATTCCACTTAATCCACAACTTTAAAAGGTACCTTCTAACCCATCAACCTATGGATCAAGCTCCACTTTGATCCTTCTGTCTATTTTGACCATTAAAGTTGATTGACTTGATTGAAAATTGTTATGTGTACCAAACACGACCATTTACAAGATTATTTTGATTCAACTACTAAAAACTAAATATAAATGTTATTATATATATATAGTGTAAATTTTAAGTAAGGTCTTAACTTAAGGACCTTGAGTCATGGATTATGCATTTTGGGGTTAAACTGATGAGTTTTTTGACAACGGGTGATCTTTAATATTGGTAGATCACCTCCACCAAATGTCATAAAAAAATTTAACCAGAAAGTGGGTTAACTATATATATGTCGGTTAACGGAGATATATACATTTCAATTTTGTAGTTAACTTACTTCCTAGTTGAATTTTTTTATGAAATTTGATGGAAATGATCTACTAATAGTGAAGATCATTTCCATCAGGTTTCGTCAAAAAACTCATCCGTTTGGTGCCCCTAAATGCCCAATCCGTGACATAAGGTTCTTAAGTTAAGACCTTACTTAAAATGTACCCTCTATATATATTAAGAAAAAAGTTTAATGTATTTTCATTTTACTAAATTACATAACTAAGAAAATCCCCACTCTAAGTCGTGTCCTTTTATCACAATAAATAAGAAAATACTACCTCCACATTTTAGGTGTAACTTTAACTTGGAATCTCTGGAATTTAAGTGGATGCTTTTAATTAACACTGAAATAACCCACTAATAGGATTGGAACTTGGTGTATGTGGGCCAGAAACACAATTTTTAATTTATTTTTTATTAATTTGTTTTATGCTAAATTTGTGAATAATTTTAAATGCTAAATAATTTTTTATGTTAAAACTATACATAGATGTTGATTATGCAAAAATTATGGTTACATTTATCGAAAATGTTAACCTATGCCTAAAGCTATTATAATTGGAAACAAAATATGTACCATAATTAATGCATAATGAAAGTTTATTATTTCCAAATATGAGTGCTTAATATGTGCCCCTAGGGCACAAATTAACATGACCCTACATTTATTGGCTCTTTAGCATCCGATCCCTGTCAAAAAATAAATTTAGATACTACCCACTAATTAACTCTTTTTAAAAAAAAGTTTGTAGCCCTCAAGAATGGGATATATCTTTGGCGACTACTCAGATACATTGATATAGTACTTAATCATACGTACATGTGACCGAGAAATCACAATTCACAAATATTGTACCAATAATCAAGAAATCATAGCTAGCGAACCTGAGGGATCACATCCTTTAAAAAAATAGGAAGTGCAAGTTTTTTTTTAAAAAAAAAAGAAAAAAAGAAGAGAAAACAAAACAACGATAACATTCAAAAAAATGTTCAAGAACAAAGAACTTATCCTAATTCTTTTGCATTCATTTACTGACAAGAAATTACAGTTGTTATTTAGAATAAAATTGTTATATACTTGCACGAGTAAAACTAGTATCAAATGTAGGTGGTATGATTTTCCACTGTTTACAGGAGTGGGTAGGGTTTGAGTTTCGTTAGCGGCAGTTTGATAAGGTAGTTGATTAATCCCTTAAAGGATGGTGATGTATGTAACACCCCGTTCTTTCGTTTCCTCGTAGTTGCCTTCATTCGTCCGCTCATTTCACGTCGGGTAGTGAAATTTTGATTCGGAGAGCCTTGTAATGTTCTAGCACTCTGTGTTGGTCATATTAGCCTACTTCCACTCATGTGAGTGTTCGTTTAGTCATTCGAGTGGTTCGGATCGAAACCGAGGCGACAATTGCGTCTTTCGACTTTTCGCGATATGTCAATTTCTAGCCAACTTTGAGAGGCCATAACTTTTTCATATGATGTCCAAATGACTCCTCATTTTTGGTCACGTCTTCATTTATTTTCCCTCTACATCTTTCGTGTTTGGGCTGAGTCGAGATTTAGCCGTTTCGAGGTCCGTTTTGGGCTCAGAAAGTCATTTGCTGCTGCAATGACTTCCATGATCAATCATGGAAGGCCATGATCGATCATGGTCCTCCACGGGAGTTCCAGAAGGGTTCATGATCGACCATGGGATACCCATGATTGATCATGGTTCACCTGAATATTGGTTTTGAGCGTTTTTAACCCGTTTTTAAGCTATTTAACACCCCTACAACCCCATTTTCGAGTACCCAACCACAGAGGGAGTGAAGGAGAGTCTAGAGAGATCTAGAGAGAGAGACAAGAGATTCTACATATCTTTCAACCCTCATCCAAGATTTGAGTCCCGAATCGCTTTCTCTTTCACTATTCATCATCTTTCCCACATTCTTCCTCCGTTGGAGCTTGCGTTGGAGCTAGGGCTTGGGCGGTATGGCTTCTATGCTTCATCAACTTGCGGATTCAGCTTGTCTGAGGTGGGGACACTAGTACAAAAACTTGTTTTCCAATGTTTGATTGATGAATTAGAGTCTTGCACTCAAATTGGGGATTTTGATCAAAAGCATGTGTTGTTTGCATCTCTTGGGGTTTGGACTAGATAATTTTTAGATTAGTGATAGGTATTGATAAATTATCACTCCTACAACGTGATTGATCATCTAGTTTCACGATTTAGCAAGCGTTCCTAGAGATTCATGTGAAACCAACTTTATAGCTATCCGTATGACTTAAAAATTGGGGTTTTTAGGTCTTGTGCGTATAGATGGATGATTATGGGTTATTAATGATAGTGATACACATCTATACCACTAGATACGATCGAAGGGTATTATTTATATACGTGTGCTGAGAACCCACTATGGTGGAATGGTACGCCATAACGTACAAGTCTAGTGGCTTGTGTGGAGCGTGCTAGGCACTAGTAACAAGAGTTTAATCCCGATCCTCTTTAAGAACACATAGAATACCATTGTTAGGGCGTGGATTGCCCTGGTTGTGACCATGAACATCTAAGCGAGTTGTACTATATGCCGGTGGACTAGAGGCATACTAATGGATACTTGGCTTGATATGATGACGTGAGTATCATCATAAAACACATATAGCCTTAGTTTAATACACATATTAAATGATGAGGTGTATAACGCAATTAATGAACCAATTGGCCTTATAACGAGAAGAAACACTTGACAATAACCGTATGTAGTATACGAGTGACGAATACGCTTGTAGAAGTGATTAATGATAATAAATGGATAGTGGGCTATTGTATGATTGTGTTTTTATATATTGATTAGCCATATGTGTGATGTACGATTGATGATGACGATGATGATGATGATGATGATGATATTCATTGTGGGAAATGAATGAATATCATGCTTGTACCGTGATCACACATATGGGCTGGATATGATTGACCGAGCATCGGATAGCTCCCAGTGACTTGAAGATGGGCCGCCTATTTGCTGCCTTTGGGTGAAATTCCCTAAATCATGCACGGGAAAAATGAAGTCGGTGACTCCGCTGGTGGTTGTGCTTGTCCACAAAGAAGAGCCCACTCTGTGTATCTTGCTTTCCCACAGGACTATGTGTTCTGGTTTATAGTATTTCTCCAGCTAGCGGAGCAGGTCCCGTGTGCCCCTACTTACCCAAACGATGAGTCCCCGGGAGGTAGTTGGGCTACTAATGGTCATCACCTTACTAGGGTATCGCCTGGTGTAGTTTCTCTAGGTTGTCATGGAAGCTTGTATGTGCGTTCTCCTCGTTAACTATTCGGAGTGTTACTCCCGAGAAAATGTCTTGAGGATTATCTCCAAATGACTTACATAGAGAACCAAATCCCTGAGCCGCCACCCCACCTAGAGGGGACATGGACAAGAACTTTGGATCCTTTGGGACTCGTTGGATTCTCTGTTTTGGGCCTGGTCAGACCGCGGGGTGAAACCGAGGCATTATACAAGAGATACGATACAGATCGATGTGTTGTGAATGTGTATTACTTATATTTTAATTATCATTGTATCATATCATGTCTTGTATTGTATTGTATTGTTAATTATATATTGCCTCGGACGAGTGTACCTTTAGTAAGAACACTGATACAGACACTATCGTACAGAACATAATATACATAGGAAAGCATTGGCCACTCATAATATACTAACACATAAAGTGGAAAGTATTAATAGCTAATGGCCATAGAAACCTGGTATACGAGAGTGAGTACGTGGTTTGGTTGTGAGGATAAAATAGGGATAAAGCCTTGTAAGTGGCCAAGTATGGAATCCATAACGTACTATAACTAAAGAGAAAACAATAGATACTTGGCCAATTGTCACAATTTACGGTATAGGTACCAAATGGCATAGTATAGCCTTGAGTTACACTGGAGAACGTATTCAAGTAGGTTTATATCCACAATTCCCTAGCAATGTGAAAGTTGGCTTAGGGCATTCCATGGGAAGTCTAGGGACGGAATAGGTTGATTAAATAGTCAGCTTCCTGGTGACTAGGATAGGATTCCTAGTGGGATTTGCACGCACGGGTGTGTGAGTTGCATTGCACTGCATAGTTTTCAAATTACTGCATTAACGTAAAACAACTATTTTCTATATAAAACCTATATAGTTTCCACTGAGCCCGGATTTGGCTCACCCCATTTTCTAAACAGTTTTGCAGGTTAAGCATCAGGGATTGGCGCGTGGTCTGCGAGTCTAGTAGCCTCTGATGTCCAATAATTTTTGTAGTTCTTGAACCAAGGACTTGGTTGTATATAACCTTTTATTGCATTAAACTCTTTATAATTATGTATGGACTATGGATTTGTATAAACGGTTTTATATATATATGTGGAGTTGAATGTCATTGTGCTTGTGTGAGTGTGCTTTGTAAACCTCATGGGTTTGGTTTTTATTTAAATGAACTCCACATGCTGAGCATTTGTAAAATGGGACATTTTATTTAAGAATAGTTTTTAAAAGTTGTGATTTTCATATTTTAAACCTACCGTTGCACACGGCATCTGTGATTAATCGGGTCCCGAAGGTGAAAATCTCATAACGGGATTCGGGGCGTCACAATGTAGGTATGGCAAGACAAATTTAGAGCAAAAGCAAATATTCGAATAAGAACATAAGGGCGGCAGTGATGTAGGCTCAACCCTGTTGGGGCAGTTTCAAATCCTTTGAGGGATTGTTTGATTTTTATTAGACACTCCTATTCTTTTAATTTTTTCTTCAAAAAATGCATATATCGCTTGTGGGGCAAAATTCAGATTTTTTATCTTCTTATTTACTGATGCAAGTAATATTCCATTTCTACTTAAAAATAAATATCTTTGCTTGTATGCCTAGGTATGTCATTTTATGGGCGACCCAAGCCATTCATTTTTTGGGTTTGAGATTTTGGGCAACTGACTTTTAAAATATCATGGACATCTGGATTTCCTTTTTAATTTTCAACTGCTCAAATTTGGGGCAATCAATGTAGTTTAACAAGGGATTGAAGTATAATATTGAAGAAGCGTATTAGAAATTTGTCCAAATGATGAATATGCAGTAATAATGTAATGTTAGTTGTAATATTGTTTTCTTATATGTAATTGGGAAGACCAAAAAAGTAATAAATATTGCAAATTTTACCTCTAAAACTTAAATGAATTTAATTAGCTTCAGACTATTTAACAATGCTCTAATGTGTATAGAAAATGAACGGGCTGAAATGTTGTCTAATCTCTCTCCAAACACACACTTCTCGTGTACTTTATATTATTTTAATATTATTTTTCCCGAATAATATCCCAATCTCAACCTAGAAAAACTTTTGATATTATAATTTATGATTCTGCACATTTCTTTTTTAAACAAAAGACAATGACAATATGGCACGAACAAATGTATCTATAATAACGAATGTGTCTATAAGAACAGAAATTTATCTTTCTTATAAACATATTTGTTTGCTACTCAGTACCGAAAGGATCATGCTAATGTCTACTCATCAAGCTAGGGCCCATATATTAGAAACAAGGTTTTCCAGGATGTAGGTAAATTACCTGGAAAGGAACTTTTGATATCTTTGGTTCCAGCACATAAGGGAAAGCTAACTGAGAAAACAAGGAACGATGAAGAGACATGTTCATGGGAAAATGCTTGTAAGGAAAAATTGTACACCAAGATTAAAAGATTAATTTACACTCAGAAAATCTTATAGGAGGAATCTCAATTCCAACAGGGGTAGCATATCTCGTATCTATACTCGTCCCATCCATTAGCATTACCAGTATAACCTATGATAAGAAGATGCAAAAGGCTAGGAGTAGTAAAAAAAATATGTTTAACCAACCTTCCAAGAATATTATGTTTCTACAGTCGAAAGTTCTATGAAATGTGAAATCTTGACTTCAAACTAAAATATGGATACAATTATTAACTTAGCATTTATTGTCCAGATTCATTAACCCCTACAAAATTTGGACTTCCATACAAATACTCACCCGGGTCTAATTTCTATTAACGTATATATAGTATATGTTGAATAGCAATTTAATTTCATATTTGTACAAATGATTCCGGTCTAAGTTTTCTTAACGTATATACATTACATGTTGAATAGCAAAGTTAATGTCATGTTAGTACAGATCATGATGTAAAATTAGAAAAGAATAATGATAAACTTTAAAGAGGTAGTTAGCTAGCCTTGGCTGCAATGAAAAGATTCTCCCTCTTTACCCGCTCGGTCCCAAATGTTGAAATTAAATCACTTAAGTCATCATATCAAATCATCAAGAACTAAATTAAAATAATGATTAAACCGCGTACCTGGATCCATAATAAGCAAACGCGGAACACGAGGATCGATCATAAGAACAGTATGGATCGAGCGGGTATGCGGTCTTCCTCAACCAAATCGCCTTAGGTTCTAGATGGGAATTTTTGGTTCTCTTCCAGATGGGGAGAAGGGAGCCGTGTTTTTGATTTGGTGTATTGGGGACCATAACCCTAATATCAACTTTATATACAAACTAATTAGAGTTCCCATTAAACCCTAATAAGCCCATAAAAGGTATCTACACATTTGGCCCACATTTATTAGAGTAGTCTTATGGGCTTAACTAAAAATTAATTAGACCACTAAAAATTAGCCCATTAATTAAATAGCAAATATATAATTGAAATATTATAATATGTTGCCCACATAAATTAGAAAATATAAATTTTCTAACAATCTCCCACTTGGGCTACATATTACTCCGGAAATAATTATATCACTGAATTCTTTAAGCGCGCATCCGTATGCTATTTATCCTTAGACTTCTCCTTAAACAATTTGGTCTATCTCATGTACGAGTAATGGAATTACCGCAGCTTTTATCATAGTAAGGTCGTGACTAAACCACGATTATCACCATACTAATACACTTAATAACATAGATCAAATGTGGATGAGTAGCATGGAAATTACATGCAATGTGATCTTAGACATGCCTATTTCCAACTGGCCCAACTTTAATGAGATCAACATTAACCGTCCAAACTTTATGTTAAACCACAATGGAAGAAAATAAAACAAATATTCAGAGTTAAGACGAAAATAAACCATCTTCTTTATTCTGCAGAAAATATGTATATAAATAAAAGAGCATCCAGGATACAAACTCCCACTAAACCAGCACTTTATTAGATAACACAAAACCCAAATGAGCAATATACTCATGAAATACCTTATGTGTTAAGCCTTTAGTGAACGGATCCGTAATCATGGAGTTTGTACTTATATGCTCTATAGACACGACAACTCTGAACTCCTTTTTTAACAACAAAAAACTTTAATATCTATGTATTTTAGATTTTCGAAAAATTTCTGTTGTTGTCGAATATAGCAAAATCAATTATTGTCACAAAATATCTTTAATAGTCTTTCGACACTATCTACAATTCGCAGCCTAGTGACAAAATTGTGCAGCTATATCCCATCCAAAAATCAAAATCAGAATACCATATGATCTCCAACTGACCTGATTTTCGATAAATAAGTATATAATCCTTTTGTTCTCTTTAAATACCGTATAACCCTTCAATTGGCTGCTTTCCGAAGATATATCATAGGGTTACTTAAATACCTACCAAATATCTTTACTATGAACGCTAAACCCAAATGCGTACATACTTTATGATACATCAGACTCCCTACAACTAATGCATAAGGAATCTTTTGCATCTCTTTCTTTTCAATGATAAACGCCTAATATTGTCATGCATAAGCTCTCTCTCAGAGTCGCTTGACGCGTTTATTGCATTAATTCTGCCTAATTATCCGCTTATCTTGAGATTAGTGTCTTAGCGAGTTTTGTATCTAATATTGTCCCGCTAGGTGTGCTTTTGTTGTGTTTCTGTGTGTTTATAGGCATAGGATGCAATGGCCTTCGAGGAATTGATCAACTACTAGCCAAAAGCTACAAAAGTGCTGATTTAGAGAATTTCCAGAAGCATGATCGATCATGGAATCCCATGATCGATCATGGTGCAAATAATCTTCAGGCAGAAGACCCCATGATCGATCATGGGTTGGCCATGATCGATCATGGCCCTGGCAACTTGGCCATTTCACACCCAAAATGGGCTATTTTAGTGGTTCAAGCTATTTTAGATATTTAGTTAGATATTTTTCTACCTTTTAATATATATATTATTTCTTTTACATAGAAAAAGATTTTTTTTTATCTAGTTTTTACACATTTAGAGTTCTAGAGAGAGGGGAGAGCTCACTTGTTGATTGTTCTTCATTTCTCCATTGTAAGTGCTTAATTTGTAAGAATGATTTCTTCTTCTATGATATTTGTTCTTGCATCTATTATGGAGTAGTCTATTTCTAAGGTTACGGAGGTTGATTGTGATATGATTTTTGGTGATTAATGGCTCAATCCATATCTAAAGTTTGATAAATATTTGTGAATCTTCTTCTTCTTCATCATATCTTCCATTATTTCAAGCTTTCTAGGTATTTTCATATTAAGTTAAGACTTTATATGCCTTGTATATTTAGTTCTTGGTTGTTAATGAGCATACAACATATTTCTATGGTTCTAGAAAGCTTGTAGTCCCTTTCCCCCATCCATGGAGTTTTTCCCTCTTCATAGAAATTATGAATAGTTCTTAAAACTCCATAGATGGATTTTAAATTTGTTTAGCTTATCTTTGATTCATTTATTGATATATTGAGTGCTTCTTACACTTTATGTGATACTTAGACTCTTTATGTTCTACCATATGTGATAAACGATGAGTTGACTAATTTGTCCCATAAACTTTATTCCGTTTCATTGTTAGGATTCACTTTATAATTTTCATTCTTTAAATCATGAGATTACTACACTTGCTTTATGTTAAATCGTTTAATGATGAGTTTGTCATATCTATCTCGGATTAGCTTCATCGGGAATGGGTTGCCTTGCTTCACACCCGTAGCTAAGAGGTAGGAATGATAACCCCGTCTTTGGTGGAATGTCGTATGTCTCTTTCTCGATATAGCTTCAAATCGGGAATGAGTCGCCTAGCGTCGCACCCTTTGCTATTGAGAGATACACCAACATTCCCCATATTTTGAGAAATCTTGTGTTATAATCTTTGTATGAGCTAGTGATCACCGTCTCTTTAATCATAACTAACCTCCAACTACCTTAGTGCTTTCTTATTAATTTTCACAACCATTTTACATTTACGTTGTTCGATAACCGTTTCATCTTACAAGAATCAGAAAACACTTTAATCCGTAATCCATTCCATTCCTTTTCACTTATCCCTGTGGTTCGACACTCGGACTTCCGAGACTATATTACTACTTGACGAGCCTGCACTTGAGCTTTAACACAACACACTATTTCGGTTGCGTCAAGTTTTTGGCGCCGTTGCCGGGGATAAGGCAAAAAGGCGAATTTCGGGTTTTGTACAAAACCATTCTGTAAGTATTTCTCTCCATTTAATTAATTTATTTTTCTCCCTTATTTTTGTTTGATTTTGTAGAATTCCCGAGGAGCGATTCGAATCGTTGTCCAAGCTCATGCAAGGGCGACTGTTTGTGGACATTCGAATTAGCCCTCCCACATCTCCAAGAATGGCAAACCAAGGTAGAAACGAGGATCTCGAGAGCGATAATGAAGGGGAAGGGGCCAACAATGTTCCTCCTGTTAGGACCATGAGAGACTACCTTCAACCGCCTCGGGCAACTTCAAACTCATGCATCGTGCTTCCTGCTGGCCAAGCCGGAGCGTTCTCTTTCAAACCTGGTATGCTTCAACATATCCCTTCTTTTCATGGTATGGAGTCGGAAAACCCATACTTGCACTTGAAAGACTTTGAAGAAGTCTGCTCCACATTTCGTGAGGCAAATATTAATGAGGATGTCATGCGTTTAAAGCTCTTTCCTTTCTCCCTAAAAGACAAAGGAAAAATTTGGTTAAATGCTCAAAGACCGCAATCAATTCGGTCTTGGCAAGAGCTTCAAGCGGAATTTCTAAAAAAATTCTTCCCCGTTCATAGAACCAATGCTTTAAGAAGGGCGATATCAAATTTTTCACCAAAAGAACATGAAAGCTTTTATAAATGTTGGGATAGATACAAGGACCTTCTAAACGCATGCCCTCACCATGGTCACGAAACGTGGAGCCTTGTTAGTTTTTTCTATGAATCTCTCACCCCTGAGATGCGTACGTTTGTTGAGACCATGTGTAATGGTCAATTCTTGAGTAAGAATCCCGAGGAGGCTTTATTGTATTTTGATGAATTAGCGGAAGGTGCTCAAAATTGGAACACCTATTCCGAGGAACCCAAAGCAAAAACTCAAGGAAGGGGTGGGTTGTACCAAGTGTCCAATGAGGATGACATGGGGGCAAGGTTATTCCAATTGTCTAAAAAGGTAGAGGCAATGGAAGCAAGTAAGCTTAAGGAGGTCAATGTAGTATCCTCGAGTCAGTTGTGTGTCATTTGCGAAAATTCAGGACACACTACCGAGGATTGTCCTACCATTCCCGCTTTTCGGGAAGTCCTCAAAGATCCCGCCCAAGTCAATGTTTTGCACCAGTACAACCAAAATAGCAACCAAAATCGTAACCAAAATGATCCTTACTCTCAAAGGTACAATGAGGGATGGAAGAATCACCCCAATTTCAGTTGGGGAGGAAATCAAAGTCAGAACCACAACCAATATCATCAGAACCAAAGGCAACAACAACCTCAAAACTCTTTTGTTCCACCTCAAAATCAAAACCCCAACCAAAACTTGGAAGCTTTGTTGAGGTCATTTGTGGACAAAACGGATCGTGATGTAGGTGAGTTAAAAACTCAAATGTCTAAACTCACCACCGCCCTAGCTACTCAAGAGAAGGGAAAATTCCCCTCTCAACCTTTAGTTAATCCTAGAGGGCAAGTTCAAGTCATAGAGGGAGGAGAGTCTAGCACCAAGATAGAAGAACTCAAATCTATCACGATCCTGAGAAGTGGAAAGGAGGTAGACAAGACTATTGTTCCTAAAACCCCCAAGGTGGCGGACATAGTTAAATCTACTAGTGTTGAGGAGTCGGAGGTTGAAAAAGTTGTGAGTGAAGAAAAGAAAAGAGAGGAAGAGAGACAAGGGAAGGAGGATCTTGAAAAGATCAAAAATGGGATCAAAGTCCCATTTCCGGAGAGATTGAACCAACCATCCAAATCTAACACCGAGATATTGGATGTCTTTAGGCAAGTGAAAATCAACATTCCATTGCTTGACGCGGTCAAGCAAATACCTTCGTACGCTAAGTTCCTCAAGGACTTATGTACTACCAAACGAAGGTTGAATGTCAAGAAAAAGGCCTTTATGGCGGAGCAAGTGAGCTCCCTCATGCAAGGCACGAGAGCCCCCAAGTTTAAAGACCCCGGTTGTCCCACAATTTCGTGTATCATAGGAAATTGTAGGATCAAGAATGCATTGTTAGATTTGGGAGCAAGTGTGAATGTGCTCCCATACTCGGTATATCAACAATTGGGGTTGGGTGAGTTGAAACCCACGAGGGTTACTATTCAATTAGCGGATCGATCCGTTAAGATCCCAAGAGGGATAGTCGAGGATGTGCTTGTCCAAGTCGACAAGTTTTATTTTCCGGTTGATTTCATCATCCTCGACATGCAACCTGTGTCAAATCCCACCAATGAGATTCCGGTCATTCTCGGACGACCATTTCTTGCTACTTCTAATGCCATAATAAATTGCAAGAATGGAATCGTGAAGTTAACATTTGGCAACATGACTCTAGAGCTAAACGTGTTCTCTTTGAGCAATCAAAGAGATGACGATGATAATGAGGAAAATGAACACGTGAACATGATAGAGTCATGTATCCAAGACCACTTTGTGGCAAATTTTGAATCGGAGTCAACGGAAGGTTATCTAACCACTTCCGATGAACCCGAGGATTGTATGCAAGTGTTTTCTTTGTCTGACAAACAGGTTGAATCTTCGGAGAGAGAGGAAAACACATCGTCGTCCACCAAAACGCACGAAGGAAAGATGGACCTTAAGCTATTGCCGAGCAACTTGAAGTATGCCTTTTTGGGAGCTTCAGACACTTACCCTGTCATCATCTCGTCCGAACTTTCGGATGACCAAGAAGGAAGGTTAGTTCATTTGCTTGGCAAATACAAAAAAGCTTTTGGGTGGACTCTGGCCGACCTCCAAGGCATAAGCCCTTTGATTTGTACACATAAAATTCACCTGGAGGATGGGGCAAAAACATCGAGACAATTTCAACGCCGGTTGAATCCTAACATGCAAGAAGTGGTTAGGAACGAGGTGTTGAAATTGTTGGATGCAAAGATCATCTATCCAATCTCGGATAGTAAATGGGTTAGTCCAACTCAAGTGGTACCGAAAAAATCAGGTCTTACGGTAGTCAAGAACGAATCAAATGAGTTGATTCCGCAAAGAGTCACCACCGGGTGGCGAATGTGCATTGACTACCGTAAACTCAACGAGGCAACTCGTAAAGATCATTTCCCACTACCCTTTTTGGATCAAACTCTAGAAAGAGTAGCGGGCCATGAATATTACTCTTTCCTCGATGGTTTTTCCGGGTACAATCAAATTGAGATTGACCTAGATGATCAAGAAAAGACCACCTTTACATGTCCCTTTGGTACCTTCGCTTATCGAAGAATGCCCTTTGGTCTATGTAATGCACCGGCCACTTTCCAACGGTGTATGCTGAGTATTTTTAGTGATATGGTGGAAAGGACTTTGGAAGTTTTCATGGATGACTTTACCGTCTATGGTAAGTCATTCGACAATTGCTTGACTAACCTGGAACAGGTTTTGGGAAGATGCGTGGAAAAACAATTGGTGTTGAATTGGGAAAAGTGCCATTTTATGGTTACCAAGGGAATTGTTTTGGGGCACATCATTTCGTCTGAAGGAATTGAAGTGGATAAAGCTAAAATCGATTTGATTGCTAAACTTCCTACGCCCAAGAATGTCAAAGATGTCCGATCATTTCTAGGACATGCTGGGTTTTATAGAAGGTTTATCAAGAACTTCAGTTCCATTTCCAAGCCAATGTGCAATCTGCTTCTCAAGGACGCACCGTTTGAGTGGAACGCCAAGTGCGAGGAAGCTTTCGTCTCTCTGAAGCATATGCTCACCACTGCACCAATTATGCAGGCACCGGATTGGAGCTTGCCATTCGAGCTCATGTGCGACGCAAGTGACTACGCGGTGGGAGCGGTTCTTGGTCAAAGGAAAGACAAGAAACCGGGTGTGATATACTATGCAAGTAGGACTTTGAATGATGCGCAAATGAATTACACCACGACAGAGAAAGAGCTCCTAGCAATTGTCTTCGCCCTAGACAAGTTTCGATCCTATTTGATAGGATCGCCAATTGTGATTTTCACGGATCATGCGGCGTTGAAGTACCTATTCACAAAGAAAGATGCCAAGCCGCGGCTTTTGAGGTGGATACTCCTATTGCAAGAATTCCATTTGAGCATCAAGGACAAAAAGGGAGTCGAGAATGTGGTGGCCGATCATCTGTCTCGACTCACTTTTACGAACAACATTGAAGAAAGTCCGATCCAAGATTCGTTTCCAGACGAGCAATTATTGGCAATCTCAACGCTCCCATGGTATGCAGACATAGTAAATTATCTTGTAACTGACAAGATACCAAAGTCATGGGGCGCACAAGATAGAAAAAGGTTTTTGAGCGAAGTGGGTCGATTTTACTGGGATGAACCGTACCTATTTAAATATTGTGCGGATCAGATCATCCGACGGTGCATCCCAGACGAAGAACTGGAGAGAGTTCTGTCCTTCTGCCATTCCGAAGCTTGCGGAGGACACTTTTCAGCAAAAAAGACAACCGCTAAGATTTTGCAAAGCGGATTGTACTGGCCGTCGCTCTTCAAGGACGCACAACGCTTCTGCAAGGCATGTCAGAGATGCCAAATGCTTGGAGGGTCCTCCAAGAGGAATATGATGCCTCTCAACCCAATTCTGATGATCGAAATCTTCGACTGTTGGGGCATCGACTTCATGGGACCTTTCCCATCATCCTACGGTAACCTTTACATTTTAGTTGCCGTAGATTACGTTTCAAAATGGGTAGAAGCCCAAGCGTGCAAGAAAAATGATCACAAAGTGGTGATCCGATTTCTGAAAGAACACATTCTTGCACGTTTTGGCACCCCCAAGGCAATAATAAGCGATGGCGGTACTCACTTTTGCAATAAACCGTTTCAATCATTAATGCAAAAATACGGTGTAAATCACAAAGTATCGCTTGCTTATCATCCTCAAACTAATGGTCAAGCTGAGTTAGCAAATAGGGAGATCAAACAGATTCTAGAGAAAACGGTAAACCCGAACCGCAAAGATTGGTCGTTGAGACTGACCGATGCACTTTGGGCTTACCGTACTGCGTACAAAACAACTCTAGATATGTCTCCCTATCGTATAGTGTACGGAAAACCATGTCATTTGCCAGTAGAGTTGGAACACAAATCATACTGGGCAATTAAGATGGTTAAGTGCGATTTGACAAAAGCCGGGCTTGACCGTAAGTTGCAAATTAATGAAATTGAGGAGTTAAGAAGAGATGCTTATGATAATGCAAAAATAAGCAAGGAACGTGCCAAAATCTTTCATGATAAATCCATTTTGAGGAAAGAATTCAAACTTGGGCACAAAGTTCTTGTTTATGACACTCGGTTGCATCTCTTCCCCGGGAAGTTAAAGTCTCGTTGGACCGGCCCCTATGTTGTCCGTCAAGTATTTCCTTTTGGGGCTGTGAATGTTGAGGATCCCAAAACCGGCTACATTTTCAAGGTGAATGGACAACGTCTTAAGCCGTTTTTGGAATTCCCAGTTCGAGAGGAGTCCACCCCTCTCGAAGACCCGACTTATGCCTAAAGGCATGGGTCGATTTTGTAAATAATGTTTGTTTTTGTTAGTGTTTTTGAGTTTCAGGAATTGTCATCGAAGAGTCGGGTGTCATTAAGTCTGAACGGACCAAGTTGAGGGGAGAAATAAGGTGTTTTAGATCAAAGAAAGCAAAGAAAATTTTTGGCTGGCAGATTGGTCCATGATCGATCATGCCCTACCCATGATCGATCATGGGTGAAAATTTTCTCAGGCAGCATAGAGCATGATCGATCATGTAATTCCATGATCGATCATGGAAGATGGAGCATTTGGTCAGAAGGCAGCATGATCGATCATGGAAATCCCATGATCGATCATTGTACAAAAGATCAACTGGGCAGAATGACCCATGATCGATCATGGGTATACCATGATCGATCATGGTCCCGTAATAAAACAGGGGCGCCGTTTCTAAAACCCCCATTTTGCACTTCCCCTTCTCCCAAATCTCTTCCAAACCCTAGCCCCCCCCCCCTTTTTTGATCCCAAACCTTCCCCAAACACCATTACCAACCTCCCCCACCTAGAATCAACCCTCAAATCTTCCAATTTCAAACCCCAATCATCAAACCCATCTCAAAAATCACCTTTTCCCTCTCTCATCACCATTTTCGAGCCCTAGCATCTCAAGGCTTCAAATTCCTCCTATCCACCTCCTCTAAAGCATAGCACTCCTCCATTATGTCTTCCTCAAACCCTCCCACTAAGCCGCTTACCATTGAAGCCGCGAGAGGCGGCTATCGCGGATTTCGGAGCCGTCAAGAATTTGAGTGGTGGAACTACGCCTTCAAAACGAGGACGGTAGTGATAGAGAGGCCGGTATTCATCGGTACGCTGGACGATTTCCCCCAGCGAGCAACGTTTGAGCAATATCCGGGGTGGATTAACTACTTGCGTCAACCAGGTACTCAATGTAATCTCACCATTTGTCGTGAATTTATTGCAAGTTTGATTCAAGTTCCCGATACACCATATACATATGTAGCTCATGTTCGAGGCAGAACGGTTCCGTTTAACCTCGAAGTTTTGACTGAGATTACGGGAATCTCAGCTTTGCCACCTAATGCTCATGACCTCCCCTATTCGGACACTACCAACTATTTAGAGCCGATGCCTAACGATCTAGCCACATTTCTAGCCGGTGAACCCAGAGAATGGATTGGGAACCAATTCGATAGGAGCCACATACGTGAGGGATTTAGAACTCTTTGGCTGGTAATTGCCAACGCTTTGGACCCAACTTCCCATACCCAGCACATTTACCCGTCTCAGGCTTATGTACTATACGCCATAGCAACGAACAAGCGCTGCTGCTTGTTGCGTCATATCATCGGGCGAATAGCGCGAATCATCGATTTGGTCGCCCACAATGAAACAATCAAATTTGGATCGTTGATCACTAAGGTCTGTTTGCGAGCGGGGGTAATTGAGAGAGCCGACGATGAGAAGAAAATGCCTAGGGCACCGCTGAATAGGTCCACCCAAACTCGAGCCGCTGGTCAACTGAGGAACAGGCCGAGTTCTTCCACAGCCGCACCACAACAGGGTGATAGCGAAGAAGAAGGGGCTGAAGAAGCAGGAGCGGATGTTCCGGGTACATCAAGGCGTAGAAGAAGGGCAAGCTCTGGGCCTGTGGATGACAATAGGGAATTCATGAGAGAGCAGTTTGAGCAGATGACTGCTTTGATGCAGACCGGGTTTGCTAGCGTCAATGAGAGGGTAGAGATTATGGTATTGCGTCAGGACCGTTTGGAGGCCGATATTGCAGCCCAGGTCGAGGCACGAGTTGCAGCTCAGATGGCGACCCAGCAGGAGTTCATACGCCAGCAGTTCGAGGCGTTGTATGGTCGTTTTCCACCACCCCCACCTCCCGACATGTGATGCGATTTGCCAAATCCTGAAAACTCTTTTATTAGTTATATTTACGCTTAGCTTTATTTTATTTCTTTTTGGGTTGTATTAGAACTTTGACATGATGTTAACTTTAAAACTTGGTTTTAATGATTGAATGTTATGGTTTTTGCTTTTGAATTCTAATTCTAACCCGTTTTGTGAATAGTTTTTGTTTATGTCTTATTTTTGTCTCATGGGAAGCAAAGCCAAAGTAGCCCTTCCGTGCGTTGTTATTTATTCTCTTTACATTGAGGACAATGTGTGTTTCAAGTTGAGGGGGGTACGTTTATTTTGTTTGGCTTGCTATCAGTCATTCCCATGAGTAGAAGAGATATGTTCAAAATTTTTTTTGAGAAGTTTGAAAATTGATGATTGATTGATATTTTGTTCGATGTAGATTATTATTTCATTAGCTTTTGGCTTGAAATCTTTGATCTAGATAGGAATTTGAATGATAATCTAAATTGCCTTGCTCCACTTAGTCTCATATCCCGTTATATTCTCTTGCTCCACATGCTAGATTGCTTTGGTTGTTTCCAATTCGGTAATAACACTTAGATTTATTTTCATTGAGAGAAGATGAATTTTTGTCCAAAAATGATGGAAGCTCTTTCGAAAAGATCCTCCAATGAGAGGACAAAAGCATAGCACTTTGATAACTTGGATGACTTTTATCCTAATATTGACTTAAAGCTTCACTTGACTAAATATTAAGTCTCTTTGTCTAATATTACGGATGGGTAAAGGTTACCATATGGGAAAGGGTGAATAGCTTCCTTTAAGCTCCAATGAATGAGCAGTAATGAGAAATTTCATAAGTGAGACCGCTGCCCCTCATAGAGATGAAAACCGCCCTGATCTAATTTAGCAAAAATTTCCAAGAAAAGATAAAGAAAGTGTTTAGAATTGATAAATCTCGGAGCTTTTGTTTTTGAAAAAGTTCTCTCTTCCTTCTCAAATGACTACGACTCTTTGTGTTTATATTGAATTGCTTGAATCGAAGTCTAGTATATGAGCATTGGAGAATATGGGATTGTGTTCTAAAGGAGATAGGCGAATTAGACAATCATTCAAAAGTCCATCGTTCTGGAAAATTGATAGTAATGCCTTTTGCTTTGCAAATTGAAACTTGAATCTTCATTCTCATCATTCATCATGATCAAACTCCTAATGTTTGTAGGTATCATTTCTGAAAACCTTCACGAGATGCAACTCGTCTTCTTTGGGAACTTAGAAGTTAACAACTTTTTGTATAGCGTAGTGCTTTTGTAATTATTATATATTTTTGTCTTGCTAAGGGACTAGCAAGAGATAAGTTGAGGGGAGTTGATAAACGCCTAATATTGTCATGCATAAGCTCTCTCTCAGAGTCGCTTGACGCGTTTATTGCATTAATTCTGCCTAATTATCCGCTTATCTTGAGATTAGTGTCTTAGCGAGTTTTGTATCTAATATTGTCCCGCTAGGTGTGCTTTTGTTGTGTTTCTGTGTGTTTATAGGCATAGGATGCAATGGCCTTCGAGGAATTGATCAACTACTAGCCAAAAGCTACAAAAGTGCTGATTTAGAGAATTTCCAGAAGCATGATCGATCATGGAATCCCATGATCGATCATGGTGCAAATAATCTTCAGGCAGAAGACCCCATGATCGATCATGGGTTGGCCATGATCGATCATGGCCCTGGCAACTTGGCCATTTCACACCCAAAATGGGCTATTTTAGTGGTTCAAGCTATTTTAGATATTTAGTTAGATATTTTTCTACCTTTTAATATATATATTATTTCTTTTACATAGAAAAAGATTTTTTTTATCTAGTTTTTACACATTTAGAGTTCTAGAGAGAGGGGAGAGCTCACTTGTTGATTGTTCTTCATTTCTCCATTGTAAGTGCTTAATTTGTAAGAATGATTTCTTCTTCTATGATATTTGTTCTTGCATCTATTATGGAGTAGTCTATTTCTAAGGTTACGGAGGTTGATTGTGATATGATTTTTGGTGATTAATGGCTCAATCCATATCTAAAGTTTGATAAATATTTGTGAATCTTCTTCTTCTTCATCATATCTTCCATTATTTCAAGCTTTCTAGGTATTTTCATATTAAGTTAAGACTTTATATGCCTTGTATATTTAGTTCTTGGTTGTTAATGAGCATACAACATATTTCTATGGTTCTAGAAAGCTTGTAGTCCCTTTCCCCCATCCATGGAGTTTTTCCCTCTTCATAGAAATTATGAATAGTTCTTAAAACTCCATAGATGGATTTTAAATTTGTTTAGCTTATCTTTGATTCATTTATTGATATATTGAGTGCTTCTTACACTTTATGTGATACTTAGACTCTTTATGTTCTACCATATGTGATAAACGATGAGTTGACTAATTTGTCCCATAAACTTTATTCCGTTTCATTGTTAGGATTCACTTTATAATTTTCATTCTTTAAATCATGAGATTACTACACTTGCTTTATGTTAAATCGTTTAATGATGAGTTTGTCATATCTATCTCGGATTAGCTTCATCGGGAATGGGTTGCCTTGCTTCACACCCGTAGCTAAGAGGTAGGAATGATAACCCCGTCTTTGGTGGAATGTCGTATGTCTCTTTCTCGATATAGCTTCAAATCGGGAATGAGTCGCCTAGCGTCGCACCCTTTGCTATTGAGAGATACACCAACATTCCCCATATTTTGAGAAATCTTGTGTTATAATCTTTGTATGAGCTAGTGATCACCGTCTCTTTAATCATAACTAACCTCCAACTACCTTAGTGCTTTCTTATTAATTTTCACAACCATTTTACATTTACGTTGTTCGATAACCGTTTCATCTTACAAGAATCAGAAAACACTTTAATCCGTAATCCATTCCATTCCTTTTCACTTATCCCTGTGGTTCGACACTCGGACTTCCGAGACTATATTACTACTTGACGAGCCTGCACTTGAGCTTTAACACAACACACTATTTCGGTTGCGTCATTCAACTTTATTTTGGGGCACTGGTTGTGACATAAATTGTCTCCTTTAACAATGGGAGTATCTTCTGAATGACAGTCTTTCATGCCAAATTTGGTAAGAATTCTTTCGATATATCTCTTTCGTGAAATCCCTAAGATACCCAACAATAATATCGATGTATTTGTATTCCTAATACAAAAGAGATATTATCAACATAAAATACCAGAAAAATAATGTTACTCTCATTGAACTTATGAAATACATAATCATCAACCGGATTTACCTCAAAACTGTACGAAATAATAACTAGATGAAATTTATAATACCATTGACGGAAAACTTCCTTAAGGCCATTTATGGATTTCTTTAATTTCACTTCTTCTTGAGATTGTTGAGTTTACTATATAGGAAGTTTTTCAACATTGTCTTGATGATCTTAATTTGCATTTAAAATAATATCAGAATTTGATCATAATCATTGTCAATAGTAGTATTTGGAATTTGAATAAATTCATTTTCAAAGACAATATTTCTAACTTTATCTTCCCCTTCAAACTCAATAATCTCAAGAAATTTGGCATTTTTCGTCTTAATAAAGGATTTATTCAAGGGATCATAAAATTTATAATCTCTCGATCTTTCAGCGTATCTAACAAAGTAGCAGCTTATTATATTGAGTCCAATTTCTTTTCTTTATGGCCTTACCACAGCTGGACAACCTATTTTAGCAACTACTTTGGTATAACACTGCTTAAAAAATATGCTGCAGTCTTAAGTGTTTCTTCCTAGAATCATCATGGTAGAGAAGAATGATTAATCACGCTCCTTACCATATCCTTAAGCTTCTGTTTTATTTCTCAGCAACAATGTTCACACTAGGTTTGCCTAGCATGGTGTACTGTGAAACGATTCTGCATTTCTCTAGGAATTTCACAAAGGTCCAGAACGTTGTTTATCTTATCCGTTATATCTACCGTAGTATTTACCACCACGATCAGATTTCACGGCCTTAACTTTCTTGCCTAGTTGATTTTCAACTCCAACTATGAAAGTCATAATAACGTTTAAGGATTGTAACTTCTCATTAATTGAATATAGGTACCCTTAATAATTGTCATGAACATAATAAAATACTGTTAACCATTCCAAAAGGCCGTATAGAACAGTTCACAGATATCGTCATGAATTAACTCTAAGACAATTGAATTCCTTATGGCACCTAGTTTCTTTATGTTTGTCCATTCCCCTTTTACACATTAAATACAGATTTTAAAATATGTTAAATCAATGGATTTTAAGAATTCCACAAGTCTCTTAATTCTCTATTTAGAGATTTATCCCAAATGCTTGTGCCATAACATGGAAGAATTCTTATCAGTTAATTTATGCTTTCTAAATTTCTCAATGAATTAACATGAAGTTCCTTTGATACCACTTGTTGAAATTAAATCACTTAAGTCATCATATCAAATCATCAAGAACTAAATTAAAATAATGATTAAACTGCGTACCTGGATCCATAATAAGCAAACGCGGAATACGAGGATCGATCACAAGAACAGTATGGATCGAGCGGGTATGCGGTCTTCCTCAACCAAATCGCCTTAGGTTCTAGATGGGAATTTTTGGTTCTCTTCCAGATGGGGAGAAAGGAGCCGTGTTTTTGATTTGGTGTATTGGGGACCATAACCCTAATATCAACTTTATATACAAACTAATTAGAGTTCCCATTAAACCCTAATAAGCCCATAAAAGGTATCTACACATTTGGCCCACATTTATTAGAGTAGTCTTATGGGCTTAACTAAAAATTAATTAGACCACTAAAAGTTAGCCCATTAATTAAATAGCAAATATATAATTGAAATATTATAATATGTTGCCCACATAAATTAGAAAATATAAATTTTCTAACACCAAATGCTTCTGCTAGTGTCTCCCTTGCTTTTGCTTCATTATTGTGTTTAGCTGCAAACAATGCATTTCATGAATTCATCAAACTAAATTGCCATCTATTTATACCCACGAAGTGATATAAGGGTGTTCGTACAGTATTTTACTCGATTATGGATAGAGAGAATTTTGACGACCTTTTTAATCAAGATCTTCCACTGCCTCCTCCCCCTGCTCATCCCTTTTATCATTCTCTCTTTCCTACACTTTGTCTTATTTTTTCTCTTTATATTTTATTTTTTAATCTCTCTCTGTTTTTGTTTTTTATTTGTTTGTTTTTAATGTAGTGTTAAAACTTATTTAGCACCATTCTAGTGTCAGACAATTTGTGTTAAAACTGCTTTAGCACTATGTAATTAGTTATTCTGTTTTGCTAGTGCTAAAACCTTTTTAGCACTTTCTGTTTAGTTATATGTGTTCACATGCGGTGTTAAAACCTTTTTAGCATCTTCATTTTAATTATTTGTGTTCACCTGTAGTGCTAGCCAATTGTCCAACACTAGCACCACCAACCTAGAATGTGGCTAAAAGAGTTTTAGCACCACAAGTGAACAAAGATAACTAAACTGAAAGTGATAAAACCTATTTAGCACCATTCTAGTGTTGGATGATTGGTGTTAAAACTATTTTAGTACCGTATAATTAGTTATTCTAGTTTCCAAAAATTGAAAAAACCTTTTTAGAAAAATAGACATGTGAATGCTAGCTTCCAAAAATATAGTAAAAATCTTAAAATTATTTCATTATAGTGCAGGAATTCTTAGACATTGAATTAGCTATTCCCATGGAAGCTCAACAGCCCTAGTTTAATTAGAAGTTTGTAATATATGTTTGATGAAGGATCGTGGTGTTATCCATTTTTTCATATGGATTTTATTCAAATTGGATATTGCTTTTGTTGTGGATTGTCAAGGTACAAGTATCAATAGCATCGGTGGATTGTGTTTGTTGATATTTAGTGATTTAGTAAGGGTATAAATGTAACTGTGTTTTAATTCTGTCAAGGACTTAGGTAAACACGAGAGCTAATCTAATAATAATAATATATAATTCAACAAACACATGCAATCTTTGTGTGATATTTCATTTGTGGTTAGTGGTACTCAAGACCAACTATACTCAATACCTGCTATTAATTCTCTAATAATAATAATAATAATAATAATAATTCAAGAAACACATGCAATCTTTGTGTGACATTTCAGTGGTGATTAGTGGTACTCAAGACCAACTATACTCAATACCTGCTATTAATTCTTCACGTACATAGCGTGATATAACTTCAGGTAGCAATCTTCCTCCTCACACTAATGACATTTGCCTTCTTGCCGCCTTCTTTACGTGCTTGAAGTCTGAATTAGTGTCAGACCAAAAAAAATTGGCTGAATTAGTGGTTGATAGAGATTTTAAACTTTAAAATCTAGTTAGTAATTTAAAGGTGGGTACATTTTATAGTTTATAAATTACTTAATTTTAGGTAGTCATGATTTGTTACTTACTCGATGACAAGTGAATATAAGACTTAATATACTCACTTGCTATTGGGTGAGTAACAACCATTTACTCGCTTGTCATTAGGCGAATGAAATGTAGAGTATAACTAAGTGTTTTTTAAAATATAAATAGCGGTTGCCTTGTTTTAGCCCTTAACTTGAGTTATTTTTTTTTATTTTGAAATAATGTAATTTTGAAAATTGTTCTGCTAGATAAATACTTTTCAACTTATTTAAACAAATGGTATTGAAATAAAAATGTGAAAAGGTATCTCATTTTTAGGGGAAAAATCGTGAGACCCATTGACGTAGATATACAATCGTGAGACATAATCTCACCTTTTTACTTTTATAATTTTTTATATAATTATTTATCTGGGCATATAATTTATAAAGTTAATGTTATATATATATACTGTTTTCTTTATTTTCTCCAATTTAATTTATTTCTTATATTATTATTGAAGTATGATTTTTATTTAATTTTTTTTATATAATTTGTTTGATTGTCCTCCAATTTACGTTGAGATATATTTTCTAATTTGCAATTAAAAAAGTTGATTTTTATTTATAATCCACATATCCACTAACTTTTTAATTTTTTGAGATTCCTTGCCTTATTTTAGTAACGCAAATGCCATTGACATAATTAAACATGCATACTCACATGTAGTTTTGTATGTTTGACGCTTGACTTTTTGTACTTATTACTCTTTTACAATATTTATTATAATTTTTTTCTAATTACGTGAGTAAACATTGCAATGGACTAAAATTATGTTATTACTACAACTAAATCATCTCTGAAATTTGTAAATCATCCCCAATAATAACTTTTTTCTTAGTATTATCTTCTTTACTACTTAAATGACGTGTATTTGTGAACAATGTAGCGGAACTAGAAAATCAATTCAAACTATTCAACAAACACAATCTTAGTGTGACACAAACAGACCGGCTTTCAATGATGGTTAGTGGCGTGCGGTGCCGAATGGGTGCTTAGCACCTGCTACATTTTCGGGAATTTTTTTATATACTTAATAATATTAAAAAAACTGCAAGATGTTTAGTGAGACCTGAGCAGATTTTAAGTGAAAGAGGAGTATATATAATAATAAAATAGATATATGTGAATGCTAGCTTCCAAAAATAAAAAAAAATCAAAATAAAAAACTTAAAATAGATATATAATTAATGAATACTAAAGTCAGATTGTGTAAGTGAATTTTTAATTTTTATTTTTTTTTGTTCAGCTGCAACGGTTTATTAGAGGACCGAAAATTTTAAGGTACGAACACTTGAATTATTCCAAGTACGATTTGAAAATAGTCAAAAAATACGCTCTCAAATGTTACTAGATACTTTATCTTGGTTTTCTTTTACATAATTCTATATTTATGATGGATCTTGTTTAATTGATTTTGATTAACATATTATAAATATTAATTTTTTATTAAATTTAGAATGTTTTATTTTAAGTTATGGCATTTTTTTATTTTTAACAAATTAAAGTCAATGACATATGTGAAAATAATCTAACCACGTCTCTAAGTATGATTTGAAAATAGTCCAAAAATACGTTCTCAAATGTTACTAAATAATTTTTCTTGATTTTTTTACATAATTCTATTATGATGGATCTTGTTTAATTGATCTTGATTAGTATATTATAAATATTATTTTTTAAAATTTCGAATGTTTTATTTTAAAGTTATGGCATTTTTAATGTAGATAAAATTATTACTGTGTAAGAGTTTATTGGGTATATATTATTCGTGTAAGTGTTTTAACTTTGATGTGACATCTTGATGTATGTATAAAACTCATCGAAGTGTGTAGAACTAATGCACACCATAACATGTGTATTTTTAACCATTATATTCTTATACTTTTCAAACAAAATTTTGGTCAAAGATGGTGTTTATAATATAGATGAAAAGGCATTTATATAGATAGCAAGAGAGGAATAAAATAAGATGAATCTAATAAAATAAGAGGTAATAAGGTAATATCAAATAATGTCAAAGGAAATAAGGCAACATCTAATAAGGTAAGAGGGTATCTAAGGAAGGGGGAATATTGAAGAGTAATCTAAACAAATTTTACAATCAAAATGTGAATCAATTATTGAAATCCTGAATCCACACATTGAACTCCCTTGTCACATTGAAATTGGGATGGGCATAACCTATAGAGCACATCTGCGTGGCAGTAGCATATATAATCACTAGGTGGTGTTGTATCTTCGGTTTCACTACACAATGTAACTACGCTGGTGTTCAATAAGAATACAGCTGCATAGATAAGCATTGAAAAACTTTGGTCGGGATCCCAAGTTCGCGATAGGATATCATTATTAAATGACACAGTCAGTCCACCCAATGTTGATGGACAAAAATACCTTTAATATAAAAATCTCTTATTATAAACACTGCTTGTTATAGTAATGGAGAATCAATTTGTCCCTCCTCCCGCACCGAAACATCCAATACCTCCTATCTCTCACTATGTACTAGTGCCATTGTTTCCAAATTTGCTTAGTCTAAAGCTCTTAAAAACCTTAATTCATCGTATATGGCTTGTTTATGTATTATATTAAGTTAAGGGAGTTGCTATTGATTCAATTTTGATTATTCTATTGAGACGCACCATTTTTTTTTAATTAACGATTAAAACACTAAACTCAAATTAATAACTCTAAGTCATTTAAACCAAATTAATTATTTAATTCCATTAATTAAAAACTCTTCTTCTTCTTTGATTATTCTATTGACACACAACATTTTTTTTTAATTAATGATTAAAACAATAAACTCAAATTAATAACTCTAGCTAAATCAGTTAAATTAATTATTTAATTCCATTAATTAAAAACTCTTCTCCTTCTTCTTCTTCTTGTTCCTATTTTTGTTTCTCCTTTATGTTTCCTTTCATTTATAAGTCATTGGATTCAAACAAACGCAATAAATCAAAAAAACTATTAAAAAACATAAACAAAACACGAAGAATGTTTACTCAATTCCTTGGAACCAAGTGTTGTTCATCAAACTCGGCTCAAAGGAGCTCAGTAAAGTACATGTTACTCGGTTCTATATAAGGAACCGAGTTAAGCTTTGGGTTATTTTTTCAAGGGTGATTTACCTTTTGATCCCCATTTATTTACCCCTATTCTACTTTGGCACCCACAGTTTGCAATTAATTACCCTTTGACACACATTTGCACGGATTTCGTCCGGTCAAAAAGTCAAACCGTTAAATCCTTTTTCAATACCGAAAATACCCCTGTAGCTGGATTTAAATGAAAATCAAGCCATTTTCACAAGGCCATATCTCACTCAATTCACGTCCAAATGATGCGATCCACATATGGTTGGAAAGCTCTTACAACATAGATTATGAATACATTAATAATATTCAATAATAATCAATCTAATTGCATCGAAATTTCTGCCAAAGTTGACAAAAAATTACTTTTTTCAAAAAAAAGTTTCACGAAGCCATTTTCGCAAGGCCATATCTCACTCGATTCAAGTCCAAATGATGCGATCCACATATCGTTGGAAAGCTCTTGCAACATAGATTATGAATACATTAATAATATTTAGTAATAATCAATTTAATTGCCTCGAAATTGCTTCCAAATTTGACAATAAATCACTTTTTTCAAAAAAAAAGTTCCACAAAACCATTTTCACAAGGCCATATCTCACTCGATTCATGTCCAAATGATGCGATCCACATATGGTTGGAAAGCTCTTGAAATATGGATTGTGAAACCATTAACAGTATTCAATAATAAGCAATTTAATTTCCTCTAAATTGCTGCCAAAGTTGACAAAAAAACTCACTTTTTTTTATAGTAAATCACTTTTTTTAAAAAAAAGTTTCACGAAGTCATTTTCACAAAGCCATATCTCACTCAATTCACGTCCAAATGATGCGATCCACATATGGTTGAAAAGCTCTTGCCACATATATTATGAACACATTAATAATATTCAATAATAAGCAATATAATTGCCTCGAAATTGCTGCCAAATTTGACAAAAAACTCACTTTTTTCAAAAACAGGTTTCACGAACTCATTTTCGCAAGGCCATATCTCACTCGATTCACGTCCAAATGATGCAATCCACATATGATTAAAAATCTATTGCAACATAGATTATAATTACACTAATAATATTCAATAATAAGCAATTTAAATGCCTCGAAATGACTTCCAAAGTTGATAAAAAAATTACTTTTAAAAAAAAGTTTCACAAACATACTACTGAATATTATTAATGTATTCATAATCTATGTTGCAAGAGTTTTCTAACCATATGTGGATCGTATCATTTGGACGTAAATCGAGTGAGATATGGCATTGTGAAAATGGCTTCGTGGAACTTTTTTTTAAAAAAGTGAGTTTTTTTGTCAACTTTGGCAGCAATTATATTGCTTATTATTGAATATTATTAATGTGTTCATAATCTATGTTGCAAGAGCTTTCCGACCATATGTGGATTGCATCATTTGGACGTGAATCGAATGAGATATGACCATGTGAAAATGAGTTCGTGAAACTTTTTTTTGAAAAAAGTTATTTTTTATCAAAAAAAGTGAGGTTTTTTTGTCAAATTTGGCAGAAATTTCAAGTCAGTTAGATTTCTTATTGTTGAATATTATTAATGAGTTAATAATCTATGTTGCAAGAGCTTTCAGACCATATATGGATCGCATCATTTGGACGTGAATCGAGTGAGATATGGCTTTGTGAAAAACAGTTCGTGAAACTTTCTTTTGAAAAAATGACTTTTTATCAAAAAAAAGTGAGTTTTTTTTGTCAAATTTGGCAGCAATTTAGAGGAAATTAGATTGCTTATTATTGAATATTGTTAATGTTTTCACAATCTATATTACAAGAGCTTTCCAACCATATGTGGATCACATCATTTGGACGTGAATCGAGTGAGATATGGCCTTGTGAAAATGGCTTCATGGAACTTTTTTTTTGAAAAAAGTAATTTTTTGTCAACTTTGGCAGAAATTTCGAGGCAATTAAATTGATTATTACTAAATATTATTAATGTATTTATAATCTAAGTTGGCAAGAGCTTTCCAACGATACATGGATCGCATCATTTGGACTTGAATCGAGTGAGATATGGCCTTGCGAAAATGGCTTTGTGAAACTTTTTTTTGAAAAAAGTAATTTTGTCAACTTTGGCAGCAATTTCGAGGCAATTAGATTGATTATTATTGAATATTATTAATGTATTCATAATCTATGTTGTAAGAGCTTTCCAACCATATGTGGATCGCATCATTTGGACGTGAATTGAGTGAGATATGGCCTTGTGAAAATGGCTTGCTTTTCATTTAAATCTAGCCACAGGGGTATTTTCGGTATTGAAAAAGGATTTAACGGTTTGACTTTTTGACTGGACGGAATCCGTCCAAATGGGATGTCAAAGGGTAATTATTGCAAACTTTGGGTGCCAAAGTGAAATAGGGGTAAATAAATGGGGGTCAAAAGGTAAATCACCCTTTTTTCAATTATACTTGGTTCCTTTGGATCAAGTGACCATGTGCTTTACTCGGTTCCACTGGGCGGGGTACAATGAACAACACTTGGTTCCAAGGAACCCAGTAAACCTTCATTCATGGCAGAGCAACCAGAGCAAAACAGTAGATCCTACATCAAGTTTATAATCTTTTAGAATAATAGTAAAATCAATTGACCTTAAGTAAATGATATTGTAAAACACACATCCAATCCAATCCAATATTTTATAGTTAGCGTGCGTTAATGGAGCCTAGAAACTCACCTCTCTTGTATATTGAGCCTTTTGGACCATCACTGCCAAAAAAAGGGAAAATAATTTTTTCTTATATGAACATGCAAGTGCCTGGGTGGGTGGGTGGGTGGGTGAGAGAGAGAGAGACGAGTGATTTTTGATTAATATTAATTAAAATTAAAATTAGAAGGAGTGCAAGGAGTGTTAAAAAGAGGAAATGTGTACTTATTGGAGTGTTAGAGAGTCAAATAGTGTGTGTTAATAGCAGCTTCTTAAATTAATGAATTCAAATTTGTTGAACCTTGCTTAAATTGGGTCATAGTGACCTTATGTACTTCCCATGACAAGGACTCAAAATAGAAATGTTAATGATGTAACAATATTAACAATTTAAAGAGTCACCGTCACCTTCTTTAAAGAAGTGTATGGACAAATCTATTCTTCTGCAACAAATTAATAAAATTTGGCAACGGATGTCAACAAATTAAAAGTTCATGGATTATTTATAGACTAGAACATAATATATTGTCTTACAATTATTTAATAATTTTGAAATTCAACCAGTAACAAACTCCAAAAACTTAAAATGGGTTGCTTCAGTTATTCAAAAGTGTTTTATATATGAAAAGAAATATTGTTCAATTCCTCGTGGTAGCAGCCACTTATCAAAATAAAGGGAAAAAAGAATGAATAATATTATAAGACTCTCATGCCCAGCCCTCTGGATGTGCTAGCAACCACTTATCAAACTAAAGGAAAAACAAGAATGAACATTAATTTGAGTCTCGTACAATAAAAGAATTCAGGAACATGTGATAGTTATGAATCTTAAATACTGAATAACTTTAATGGTTATATTAAAATTATATTAAATAAAGGCTGTTATTTCCATTGCAAATGCAACCACTATAGAATCTAACAAGCAACTATATATGATGCTCGCTTGGTATGAGATTAATCAATTTTGATATTTCACCGGATTCAAACTCATATGTTGATTCTACGAATGCTATCTTCTGTTAAGTAATACGTGTATTGAATGCTTATGCTTTTATTTTAATACAGTGCTTTTGCATAAGTTAATTTTGTTTCGATTAAAACTCTTAAAAACTTTAATTTATTATATATGATTTGTTTATGTAATATATTAAATTGATGAATTTAAATTTGTTGAATCTTGCCTGAGGCGAGATCCGGTTACCTTATACTATAATTGATTAATATATTTAGAAGAATTCTTGCCACAAAATAACACTTCTTATGATAACAACTCAAATTAAAAGTATTTCAATAATGTGACACTATTGCTAGACTAAGATGACATTTAGTCAAGGCGGTCATCCAAAAGGCTAAATTAAAACCCTCAAATGGAAAAGGCCCATATAGATTAAAATATTTATAAGTTTTTTGTTTATTTAAGGAAAAAATAGTACCAATATGTTTTTGGGTCCACTTAAAAGTTTTAAAAGTGGAGTGAGAAACAAAGTTATAGGGGGGGCACTTTTAATAATTTCCATTCTTTTCACCACATACTTCATCGATTCACAAAATTGTTAATCTGTACTCCAATATGTTATAGCATTTTTAATTAGTGTATAAAATAACATATAAATCATATGTGTCAATTTATTTTTATATAAAATATAAAGTCTAAAAAAAATATGCTTCAAAAACGGCTATAATCTTTTGCAAAGATATATTATTAGCTTTAATAAGTCTATACACGAGTGTTTTCGATTGTAGTCAGAGTAAAAATTAAGAAGATTAAACTTAAAATGAATTATAAAATTTTGGTTTTTGTTTCTGATTATATACAGACCCAGACTTGACCCAAATATTTTTGTTGGGATTTATTCAGTTTTCTTATATATTTTTTAAATAAATTATAAAACAACATCAAATAAGCTTTCTATATACCACAGTTAAATTCAATTTAGTTTTGTAGTTCTCATCCCTACTATCACTTTTTAGTAGAAGTCTATTAACAATACTACATAAAAAGAAGCAAAAATAACGATAATTCCCATAATCCAAACATAATAACACAACTAGAACTCAACATCATCTAAATTCAACATCACCAACCTCTTCGATCTCCCTCTCATTTCTCTCAATCTCTCCCACCATTATTCTTTATACTTATTTGTGGAGATATGCATAACTAAGCAACTTTTTTAACTCCATATGCTTCACTTCCCGCACAATTATAAGAAATTGTAAATAAGAATAATTTCATTCTATTCGGTTCAGTTCAATTTTATACTGGTCAACCCCAAACCCGAAACAATCTTATTCGGTTTCAGTTCGATTTCTTATGGATTGGTTTGGTTCAATCGGTCAATTTTCGAATTTGCATAACAATGTATTGTAACAAATTAAATATTTTCTACTCAATTATTTTACCACCACTTTGTTTTATGTTAAAAATCTTGAGTCTTAATTCAGAAAAAAAAAATCTCATCTAGAAACAGCTATATTTTCTTGTGCGAGTAGGTTAGCCTATTGATAAAAGCGTTGACCCAGAGTCCAGTTACTCCTAGAATAAGGTGATTTTTTTTTATTATGTAATACAAGGAAAAGTAACTTGTACCCTCTTCTTTATTATGTGTCTATAATTAAGCATAGAAATGTGTCTTTTTCATAGACACATTTGTTTGCTACTCAATATGAGTAAATATCCCACACACACTTCTCGTGCTTCAACCACTCTTCAATCATAATTTCTTTGACTACAAGGATGATACGGCGCAAACAAATGTGTTTGGGATTTTTAAACACATTTGTCTAATCTCTCCAAACACACAATTTGTGTGCTTCAACCACCTTCCTGGTCCTTCTGCTTCCCACGGACTGAATAACCATATTGAGCAGCCGGTTTTTTTTTTTTGTCGGAACATCATGATTTCTTTGACTACATGATCATCAATACGTAACCTTGGTTCATGATTTCCTCCCGTACGTACATGCTAGTTGGTTAATTTTGAAAATTTGGAATTGCCATAAAAAGCCTTTGAATCTTGCTAATTTTTCCTATTAATTAGTCTTCTGAGACAATTTCGCTATTTTTTCCCATTAATTTGTCTTGTGAGACAATTTCTTTTGCGCGCTTTGAAATTCTTTACCTTGAAAAATAATAATACTCTAAAAGATTCTTGCTATACTCCACAATCATAACTATCATAAACCTATTTATATTGCCTCTTGTAGTAAAAATCATGTTCACACTTTGGAAGTGGTTAATTGTCATGAAAACTTATCCTCCAACTCAGCTACCTTTTGTTCATTGTCTGACAAACCTAGTTGGTTAGCATTCTTCTTGCCTACTATGCATGATGTTGTGCTCGGCCATGCTTATGGTCGGGTATTCTTCTCGGCGTCATCAATGGTCGGCCAATATATATGACCCATATAAATTAGTCAGTGTACCTCTCCTCAAGTAGACATGGGCTTCTGAGATAGTCCAAATGATGGGCCTGCATATTCTGAGCCATTAGGCCAACCATATCATGAGCAACCAATATTGAGCCTGGCTAAAACCCACTCATAATTTTTACCCACAATAACCATACCCTTAATATATAATGTTAATTTAGGTTAATTTTATAATTAGTTTGAAAAGTAAATTAGGCTAACCTAATTACAATGAAAAAGAATATATATATAATTAATTTTTTGTTCCCATAATTTTTTTGAAATTTAATGTTGCAAATAATCTATACTATATAAGTATAACGGTCCCTTTAGGATTCTTCTCACGCCATGTGATGGGCTCCGTCTCAGGCCACGGTGGTGAAAAATATTACGCTACCCAAATGTTGTCGCTTTTGTATGGCTTTCACCCCCCCCCCTCCCCCGCGTTTGAAACCACAAACAATCTCTGTTTCTTTCCTACTGCTCGAGTGTTGCACTCCTAGAAACGGCTACGCTGGTTACACAAGACTGTTATAGACGCCGATTATCTCGGTAGAAATAGCCGGTTACCAAAGTTGATTGCAAATCTCTGAAAAGTCGTGTACTAAAACGCCTCTTATGTCTCCATTGACTCTGACCAAACGAGATGCGTTTTTGCACTCATTCACATCCATTTGTTTTGTATGGTGATCATATCTACCAAAGCCCTTTCCCTCCTTTTGTTTTACTTTTGATTTTTAACGGTGGATTTATTTCTTCAATTTTTTTTTATTTCTATGTTTTCCAATCTTTATTTTGGTGTGTAATTAATTAAATTGTATGAATCAGGCATTTCACATGTGTATGGACTTATGGTGCTTTTGTTGATCACTCAATTTGGGATCTGTATTATGGAGTCGCGGAGAGCAATGAATTTTGTTGTAAATTTGTAAACCTATGTTTGTGTTTTGATGTTATTTTTCAGAACAATGGTTCTCTTTTTTCCTCTACATGTTGTTTATATAATTATTTTTATGTCTATTTGCAAATTTAAGGACATTCTCAAAAGCTATATACCATGCGCATCAAGCGTTTGCTAAAATACTACAGGGAATATTGAAATTCATGCATTAGATTAAGTCCTCTCCTTTTTGTGTTTGCTAAAATGCCACAAGGAATATTGAAATTCATGCATTAGATTAAGTCCTCTCCTTTCACTACATGATTTTAAAAAATTTGTTGTTGTAATTATTTTCTACATTACTCTATTGGGTATACTCTTAATAATTAGAGTATACCCTTTACTCCTAATAATATAAATGTATTTCCTCTTGGAAGTACTTCTTAGTTTTTATGTGATATAGTTTGTGCATAATATTACTTTGTTTAACCAAGCTTTTTCATATTCATATAAATTTTCATATACTTTCAATTACAGGAGGTGCATACCAAAATTGTTCATGAAAGATGTATTTTATATGTACGTAAGTTTGGTTTTAAAATATATCATTGTGAGATAAAGAATTTGACCTGCATTTCTGTGAACACCCCAATCCACGACTCTCGTATTAATTTGGTTTCATACAAACAAGCATTCGGCATCAAGTCTTGAGTCATCATGCATACAGGAGACCATTAGGAAAAGCCCTGATTTTCGAGCGCGTCAGGAATCTACCACAACCATATTGCCACGGCCCCCAACCGCACGATTGGCTACCAAAACCGTACGGTTGGCGCATACCCTAGCCACACGGTTGGCTCCCAACCGTACGGTTGGCTTCGAGCTGCACGCCCTAGCCGCACGCCTTAGCCGCAGCCCTACCTAGCCGTACGGCTGGCTCCTAGCCGCGCGGCTACCCAAGCCATTTTTCTGCTTTTTTCCCCTATAAATAGGACCTTTGGGCTCTCATTTTGAGGATCAACACTGAATAGTGTTTTTAGTAAGTACAAACTCTGTCAAAATCTTTAGAGAGTCATTTTATAGAAATTCTGAGAGAGCAAGTTTTAGAGAGAAAAAGTCTAGAGAGATAAAGTTCTAGAGAGAGAAGGAGGCAATCAAGGCAATCAAGACAAGGTTCTTATTTCTTCTTCAGGCGCATCAGGTACATCTTTCTGACACTCTACTAATTTCAATACTACGTTTAAATTGATTTTTAATACAGAAAATTGGGTAATTTGCAAAGAAGTTCACTACTTTCAAATAAATCCTTTCTAAATTTTACAAAAAAACTAAAACCGGTTTTGACTCGTTTTCAAAACAAACTAAAATACAAAAACAGTTTCCAAAAGAAAGGAACTACGAGACTTTGATTTCATTCTACGAATGAATACGTAGGCGCTCGCAAAGCTCGAGTCTGATTTCAAAATACTGTTTTAAACTGAATTTATCTGGAAAGGATTATTCTGAAAATAATTCAAACTACTTGCAAGATATGTAAAATAGGAATTTGATACATGATCCATTAAGAGACCGAAAGGGCGAATTGGGTGCCTAACACCTTCCCAATTCGTAACGTAGTTCCCGAACCCTAGCAAAGTATATTTTAAATCTCTGGTTTCAAATGTACAAAGAGAATTCATTTTTCGAATTATCCTTTTTACGATCTTTTGTTTGTTTTCTCGTAAAACAAACTGGCGGCTCTATAAAACACGTTTTCAAATAAAACCGAGAACGAGGACGGCCTCTCGGGTCGCGGGTCCGAATTCTCACAGTTTCTTAATTTGTGCATTCACAAACTAGGAATATAAGCACATTGTATGTTCCTGTAATTTTATTAGTACATTTATACATGAGATAAAAGTTGTGATTGGTTATTATTGGTTTGATTGCAGTTGTGCATTGGTACTTACTATTTTGTTCATTAGGGGTAATGTGTTTATCATATATTTTAACTGATTATGTACTTCATTTAGTAGGAAACAATAATTTCAACCTAATCAATAGTTATCAATGCAACTTATTTTAGATTGCAATATCATGGAAGTATTTGTTTTGGGTCAAGTGGAAAAGAAATTTGGGACTACTAATTTGAGACAAACTAAATACTTCAAGAATTAACTTCCTAAAAATTTATTTTAAGTTTTCTTTATTCACAGCTTGAAAGCATGATTGCCATTACTTAGACAAAAACTTAGGCAACTTCCATTTGTTTTACATTATTACTTTTTTCCCCGTTAGAGTTTTACGTTTTGAGTTGCTATTCTTTCTATTAAAGATGTTGCATATTGTTTGCGTAAAACTTAAAAAGTGTTATATTTCCTATGTACCTACATTGGAATGGCCGTTCCTTAGCAAACTTATTCGAGAATGTCCCACCCCAAGCCACAAGTGATCACTATTATCACTACACCAAAAATCATCTTAAGAGGCTGATTTTTTTTCGTCAGTCGCTTAAGCACTTCTTAAGCAACTGACATTACAATCCGTCATTTAAGCATACTTAAGCGACTAGATTTAATTAGTCACCTAGGAGCCTCTTAAGCGACAATACTTCAGCGACCACCCTTTGTTAGTCGCCTAAGAGACCTTATGCGACTACACTTAAGAGACTAATCTATGTTAGTCGCTTAAGAAACCTTATGCGAATGCACTTAAGAGACTGGTCTATATTAGTCGCTTAAGAGATCTTATGCGACTGAGATTCATATGTTAATCGCTTAAAAAATTTTGACCAAAATTGCTTAAGAGATTGATTTTGTACATTATCAGTCGCTTAAGATGCCACTTAGGCGACTAACAATGCATTATCCGTGGCTTAAGATGCCACTTAGGCGACTGACAATGCTTTGTCAGTCGCCTAAATGTATTTTCTTTTAGTTTATTATAAAACCTTTTCTCATAATGCATTTTGGTCGGAGGAGAGGCTATTTGGGCAATTTGATGATTTTAGTACAAGACAAATGCTTCAAATAAGTTCATATCTATTATCATTATAAATTAAACATAAAATATTCACAAGCAAGGAAGCACAAATACGTATTTTATATGATATAATACTACACTAATTAGGGATATGATAAATCTTTAAAAATTAAGGATTTGATACTTAAAATTAAGACTTCTTTATATATATATGTATAAATATAAACTTAATTTTAATAAAATATATCATTCTATATCTATAAAATTAAAAATAATTTAAGTGTTTTTCTCTTTTTTTTGTGAAGATAGTCTAATAAATATATTTAACATCTATTAATTTTTTTTATAAATTTTTATAATATAATATATATATATATATATATTAATGTATATATATATATTAATGTATATTAATGTGTATATATTAATGTATATTAATGTGTATATATATATATTAATGTATATTAATTTGTATATATATATTAATGTATATATATTGTGAATAAATAATAGGGAACATGGGTGATGCTTTTTCATTTCGTGAATCTTACAATACAACTTTTGTTGATAGTGTAAATGATGTTAATGTTGGAGTTCATGTTGACCCTATTGCCAAAGCTGCTATGGACAAACTAGAGAGGATTTTTCCTCTAGTTTTTTTTCACTATCATGGTCCATCTCATGATTTACCTTCCCGAATAGGTTCTGCTTATCTGTCCTGTATATCGGTAGGATTTATTCGGCCAGTGGAAAACTCGAACTTTACTTGGTAAAACTCTCCGATTACTTGCGAGTTGTGAGACTCGGCAAGTATTACATTTTAAAAAAAAAAGGGGAAGAAGAACAGGGGAAGATGAATAAAAAGAGAAAAAAGATGAAGATTAGAGAGAACAACCTTGCATTTCTGTGTGTGTGAGCTGAGAGAGAGAGAGAGAGAGAGAGAGAGAGAGAGAGAGAGAGAGAGAGAGAGAGAGAGAGAGAGAAAAGGTGATCAAGTAGCAAGGAGATAGAGTACCTGATTTACTGCTACTGGCCGCGAAGAAGGCGGTGGCGAGTTGGGGGAAGAAAAAGAAGAAGGAGGAGGATGTTATTGGAAATGAAGAAGAGAAAAGGGAGGAAGAAATATATATATATATATATATATATAATATAATTTTTATATATAGATAAATAGAGAAAAAAAACCCGACCTTCTCTATTTTTTCTTTGACATAAAAGGCCACAATATTTTATTATGTATTTAAAATAGTTGTGGTAAACAAAACTAAGCTAATATTGTTTGATACCCGAGTTTTAGAACACTGATTCCCATAGAAAGATAACTTGGAGCTAACATTGTTTGATACCGGCACTTACAAAGGATGAAACTGGCACTCCACAATTTGAAGTACAAGAGCTCTATCAAGAGTATCACACGACTTACATTCCTATCTCTAGTTTTGCCATCGAACTTGATGATCTACCATTAGTGGAAGTTCCCGATCATGATGATGATGGCGATGATTGTATTTTCTTTGATTCTTCTTGTGTCAGTGAGTTGATTTAATTAATTAATTTCGCACAGTATTTATGATCTTACAATTGGAATTAAGGTATGCCTGCTTCATTATTTTTCTCTCATATATCTGCTGATGTGGTGATTCAATGAATTTGAGGTCCATTCGTAATTAGGAGCAATTTTTTTTTAATTTGCAATGCATGTCCCTGCTCAATTATTGATAGTTTTTGGTCCATCGATGTTATATCTTCAACTGATGACATTAGTTTTTCTGTTTTATTGTAATAAAATGTGTTGGATGAATTTTTTTAACTCTATCAGTATCATTCGAAATTTGGAGCAGCGCCTGATTATGCTCTTAATCACATTTGACCAACTAAAATTTACTATTATATAAAGCTGGAAGACATTTCAATAGTTATGAAGCTGTGTCAAGTTTTCGCTTTTGCCCTTGCGGCATTTTATTTCATTTCAATATTTTTTTATCATTTTCTATCATTGTTGTTAGTATTATTATTAAATAAATAAATAATCTTTTTCAACATTTTTTATTCATTTTCTATCAATGTTATTAATATTATTATTAAATAAATAAAATAATCGCTTTTAGCATTTGTTTTCATTTATTATTATCATAAATAAACAAATAAATAAATAATCTACTTCAGCATTTTTATCATTTTCTATCATAGTTGTTAGTATTATTATTAAATAAATAAATAATCGTTTTCAGCATTTTTTTTCATTTTATATTATTATTAAATAAATAAGTAGTTTTTAGAAATTTTTTTCCCTTAAGTGACTGACATTGGTTAAATTCAGTCGCTTAAGTAGTTCTTAAGCGACTGCATATATTTCTGTCGCTTAGGAATTTTTAAAAATAACTTTTTAGAATATTTTATTTTCCCTTATGTGATTGACATTGAGTAACTTTAGTCACTTAAGTAATTACTTAAGCCACTGATTATTTATCTGTCGCTTAGGATTTTTTAAAAATAATCTTTTTGTAAATTTTTTATTTTATTAAAGCGACTGACATTGATCAACTTCTGTCGCTTAAAAAATACTTAAGCGATTGATATAGATATATGTCGCTTAAAAAAAAATCTGCCAAATTATTTAGCGGGATTATTTCCCTCACTCTAGCAAAATTTCGCGACCCCCAATTCTAAAATTTCAACTCTCAATTTGTCTCCTCTCAAAACTCTCGTCTCTCTCACACACGATACTCTCCTCTATTCTCTCACTCTTACATCTCTACCTAGGCATCTCAAAACCCTCACCACATCTCAAATCCCTCAGTTTCGTCTCTCACTCTCCCATCTCTACCCAGGCATCTCAAATCCCTCATTCTCACTCTCGTCTCTCACTGTCCTATCTTTACCCAGGCATCAAGTTAGAGCTTATAAGTTTTGCTGCGCTTTCCCTCCTTTCTCGCACACGTACAGTAGCACACTACCACTGGTCCACGCCGTTGATCCTCCACCACCACCGGCCGTGCCTCTCAAGCCCTAACATAGTAACACGAGTAAGCCCTAAAACTTCAATTTATTGATTTTCTGTAGGTATTATACATGATTTGGAGGATTTTAAGTGTTTTTCTTGACTAGTTGTTGTGCCTGCGGATTATTGATTTTCTTTACTATAGGTATTATACATATGCTATTACTCTCTCTTTCTATATATATATATGTATGTATATCCATCCATGTACTAATAAGTAATTTTTCTTTTCTTTCGGTTAGTCAGTTAAAATTGTTTATTGATTTTAAATTAGAATTTTGGTTGTAATTGATGCGCCAAAGAATTGGTATAATTTATTATGTTAGTTTATAATTTGAAGAGCATATATTATTACTAATATTAGTATTTTTAATGGTTTTTCCGGTGTTATAAAAGATTTGAAGAAGATTGACAAAAATAGAGAAATTAAAGCTTATGAAGATGCCTAAAAGTGCTCAATCTTTCAGACGCATAACTTTTTACTCGGAACTCCAAATAATGTGATTCTTGAGCCTAAATTGAAGAGAATTTCGAGAGTTACAACTTTCTAGTTCATCACTTTTTCAAATTCAGCCATCTTGGAGTCCGAAATTTCATTGCAAAATTCTGCAGTTTATTATGACAAAAATTCAAGTTGTATTTTAATATGGGCCCAAAATCATATGATTCAACAGCCAGCCCAATTGAATTTAATTAATCAGCAGTCCACTAGCCTTGCAGAGCCCAAAGATCCATTAACCAAGCCTAAGCTCATAAATAAACCTAATCCTAATTAAATGAGGATTTTCCAAATTATAAATGGAGAGGAGGGTCATAAGATTCAACAGCAGTCGCAGCAGCCACTGCCGTGGACTTTTCTCTTCTCTCTTTTCTTTATTTTCCTTTTATTTTCTTTTGCTTTGAAGACTTAAAGATTGAAGATTTATTTTATTGGTTGATTTAATGTCAAGTAAGTTTTCTTTCAATCTTATTTGTTATTTAATTTTTATTATGCTAGCGTAAATTTGTGTTAGGGTTAGGATGAGTGTAGTTAATTGATTCCCTTCCACGTATTCATGCCAATTGACTCTACCAATTTAATAATTTAATGTTAAAAACAATTCTTTCTATTGGTGCCTATTTTAATTGATCAAAAAATAAAGTTGGATTCTCATTATTTTTTGTTAGATTCACCTTATGATTTGTTAAGAGCGGATATAGGGTGTGTTTTGACGGATATAGTGAGTGGTTCGATTTTATACATTAGTTTGGATGTGGGAGAATTACAATTGAATTTTATAAATTACTTAAACTTGAATGATTTTATTTTCCGCATCTATTAGAGTCGAGAGACCAAATTAGTGCGAGATAAGAGTAGAGTTTATGCGCATGAATACTAAGGAAGATGATATTAAATATATGACTCCAAAACCCTAGTGAATTAATTCATTAATTTTATTATCTTGCTTAATATTGTTTAGTTTAGTTACGTTAATTTAGTTTACTTGCTTTACTTTATTTTATTTTATTTTATTTGCATCAATTATTCTTGGCTAGATTAGGGATTAATGAAAGATTAACAAGATAAAATTTAAACATATTGTGCGAGTCTCTGTGAGATCGATCTCGCTTATACGCTATATTATAAATTGATTCGTGTGCTTGCAAATATATTAAAATTTATCACAACAAGTTTTCGGCACCATTGCCGGGGACTCTAATCTTATCTTGTTAATTTAGTAATTACTTTCCTTCTACTAGTTTCTTTATATATATATATATATATAAAAAACAGAAAACAGAAAACATAATATTCAGATATATATATATACTCTAAAAAAAAGTTTTTTTATTTTTTTTGGAGTAATTAAAAGATCTGGGCGCGAAACAATATATAATTAGTCGCGCAACTTATTACACTAAGGCCTCATTTGATTCAAGTATTAGGGTCAGTGGGATTAATAATATCAGTATTAATAGTACTGGATTATTAATCCTGGTATTTATTTAATACCAATACCTTGTTTGATTCATGCAGTATTAATACTGAGATATCTCATTTTGATGTTAATACCATGTTTGATTCTGTAACTCGTATACGGGATTATATTTTGGACTAACAAAAATAAAATAAAAAAAAAATATTTTTTTTAAAAAAAACAATTTTTAGAAAAAAAAAATTTCAAAAATTTTTTTTCAAAAAAATAAAATAAAATAATAATAATATAGTAGTAGTAGTAGTAGTAGCATTTTTTAAAATATTATAGTACTAATGGCATTTTTGAAAATATATGGTTCATTTTTCTTAATCCTGGATAAACAATACCACCTCCCCCCTAGTATTAAATTATACCACAAAGAGTGGTATTAAGTTAGTACCGGTATTAGTAATCCAATTACATTTGTGCTAATCAAACAAGGTATTATAAAAAAAGTGGGATTAACAATCCCATCCCACTTTTTAATAGCCGAATCAAACGAGGCCTAAGTCTTTTTGTCCTAGTTGGGAAGAAGCGTTGGGTTTTGGATAGAAGAGATCATAGGTTCAATAGTTGGCAGCAAAACGTTTTTGGCTCAAGCCATTCCTCCTTATTATCAACCATTTTATTTACTCCAATATATATTAGATTATTATTAATATTATTATTTAATTAAATTTATTATTAATACCTTTTAAATAAGTTATTATTAATATTAATTTTATTAGTATTATTATTATTATTATTATTATTATTAAAATTAAAAAATTTTAAAAAAAATAAAATAAAATTTGTTTAGTTTATGAGCGTTTGTTGGAAATGAGGAAAAGTAAGGCTTCATAGGATAGAAAATTTAGAAATTAATCCTTTATTTGTAGAAGAATTAAAGATGGCGGATCGTGAAGACAATAGGACTTTAAAAGAACTTTTTGCACTTATATCTACTAATCCTCCCTCGTGCATTGTTTTACCGGCTACAACAGCAGTTCACTTTGAATTAAAACAGCAAGTAATTCAATTAATCCCTACTTTTAATGGCTTAGAGATGGAAGATCCTTATCTTCATATAAAAGACTTTTTAGAAATATGCGCTACTTTTAGATTTCAAAATTTTTCTGATGAATCTGTTAGGTTGCATTTATTTCCCTTTTCTTTAAAAAATAAAGCTAAAGCTTGGTTAAATTCTTTACCCTTGAGATCTATCACAAAATGGGATGGACTAGTTACTAAATTTTTAGCAAAATTCTTTCCTATGGCTAAAACTAATGAACTTAGGAGAAAAATAACTGATTTTTGCCAAGAGGATGATGAAAAATTCTTTGAAGCATGGGAAAGATTTAAAGATATATTACTTAGATGTCTGCATCATGGTTTTGAAACTTGGAGATTAATTAAATATTTTTATAATGGCCTTTCACAAACTAATCGAAATATGATAAAATCTATGAATAGGGGCAGTTTTCTAAGTCTAAACGAAAATGAAGCTTATCAATTTTTAGAGAATTTGTCTAAAAGTTCTCAACAATGGACTTTTCTAAGAGGGAAATGCAAACTCAACCTAAAAAGGGGGGAATTTATGAGATTCATGAGGATGTCGAAACTAGAAAACAATTAGATAGTCTAAATAAAAAATTAGAAGCCTTAACAATGAGACTGTCCAATAATCCGGTGAACCTTGTGTAGAATGAAGTATGCTCTATTTGTGCTAGTCCTACGCATGTAGCTCAATCGTGTCCATCTATGTTAGGGTACACTGTAGACAATATAGGACAAATAAATGCTATGAATGAATATAAACAAAACCATAATCCTTATTCAGAAACTTATAATCCCGGATGGAGAAATCATCCTAATTTTTCATGGTCCCAAAATCAATTGATTAATAATATGGAAAATCAGAATAATAACATTCGTCAAAACCCACTAGGTTTTAGAGCTCCTGTGAACATGAATAATGCCACATCTTTTGTTACACAGCAACAATTTTCATCCCCAGAAGATAATTTGAAATCATTTATAAATGATGTAAAAAATACTACTTTAATAAATACCCAAGCAATAACACGTTTAGAGAATCAGATGGGTTAGTTAGTTAACCAGTTAGTAGTGCGAGAAAAAGAAAAATTCCCTAGTCAACTTGTCCCTAATCCTAAAGGTATTATTAATAATAATATTAATCAAATTCAAAATCCAGCTTTTGAACATAATCTAGGGCAAGTTAATGCAATCACTACTCTTAGATCAGGGTGCCAAATTGATAATCAATTTAGAATGCCAGTAAACGAAGAAAAAGTAGAGGAAAAAGAGGAGGAAACTATTCTTGAAGAGTCAATCACTCCCATGAAAGATTCTAATCCTACCATTAATCCTAATGATTCAAAAGAAGTTGAAGTTAGAAAATTTGTGCCCAAAGCCCCGTTTCCTCAAAGACTAAAAGACAATAGGAAGGAAGCTCAATTTGAAGAAATTCAAGAAGTATTTAAGCAAATTCATATTAATATACCATTCTTAGATGCAATTAAGCAAGTCCCTTCATACGCTAAGTTTCTTAAAGATTTAGTAACTCAAAAGAGGAAAACTAATGTTCCTAAAAAGGCATTCTTAGCTGAACAAGCAAGCTCTATAATTCAATGCAAAATTCCTATTAAATATAAAGACCCAGGTTGTCCTACTATATCTTGTAAAATAGGAGATCATCATATAGAGCGTGCTTTACTAGATTTAGGTGCTAGTGTGAATGTTTTACTGTATTCTGTTTATGAGAAATTAGAACTTGGAAAATTAAATTCTACACCTATGATACTTCAATTGGCTGATAGATCTATAAAAATTCCTAGAGGAGTCATAAAAGATGTTTTGATTAAGGTTGATACATTTTATTATCCAGTTGATTTCGTTGTTATTGGTACTCAACCTACTCATAATATGAAAGGGCAAATACCAATAATTTTAGGCAGACCATTTTTAGCTACATCTAATGCTCTTATAAATTGCCGGAATGGTGTGATGAAGTTATCTTTTGGCAATCTTACTGCTGAACTTAATATTTTTGATGTAACAAAAACATCCTTAGACTGTGAAGATGAAAGTGTTCGTCCAATTAATTTAATTGACAGTGCAGTGGAAGATAAATTTTTCAAGAACAATGTTGATTATTTTTCTTTAAAAGAAAATGTGAACTTTAGTGACATATCATTAGAAGAATTCTTAAAAACTTGTGGTCCAATTGATGATAATATATCTTGTGAAGCTAGTGTTTTTCTTGATTATCTTCATAATACTAATTCTAATGAATTAGAGAAAAATATTGATAAATTCTTAAATAAAGGTTCTACCAATTTTTCTCAATTTGAAAATAGTATAACAATAGACCCAAAAATTATGCATGATAATGAAATTCAAGATGAGATTGAACTTAGTAATTTATTTCTAACACCGTTAAAGAATTTTAAACATAATGTTGAAGTTTTAAGTTTTAATTCGCCTTATTTTGAGCTCAATGTGAATGATAATATCTATGATGATTAAAATTCTTTTGATAATGATCATAATTTTTTTCGTATATCACAACACCCATGGCCACCAGCAACTGACTATTTTTCTTTAGTAGGTCAAGGTTATATAATGAACTATTATTATCTTGAGCATAATTACTATATTTATTTTGATTTTATTTTCAAGCTTACAGTGATATACATGTTTTATTGGGATGATCCTCAACTTTTTAGATTATTGATTTATGAGAAATTTGCTAGGTAGATTTATAAATTTATTTTGAGTAAACTAAATACAGTAAACATATGGGGAAGACTCCCCAAACAGATGGTATTCTTTATTAAGCTAATAGTTAACGGATTGGGCGAAGTGAGTTTAAGTACAACACAGATACAATCTTTTAATACAACGCTCTGCTATTATGCTACCGAACGAACATATTTCGTTAATTGACCTACTTCGCACGTTGTTTTAACCAATGAGAAGTACGAATTGTCTGTTCGTCAAAACACGAAAGTTGTAGAATGGCACAAAACCTAGACATAGGGAAAAACAAAGACTTAATCGGATAAGAAATGGAGAAGTTATGAAGTGCCAAAGTTGGCTAAAATTGATGAATCACATGAAGTTAAAACGCATAATCAACTAGTCGATATCGATTCGGACCATCCAAATCAAGAAACGATTACTCACATGAGTGTAAGTACACTAATATATATGACCAATACATGAAGCTAGGACGTTACGAATCTCTAGGAATCGAGATTTTACCACTCAAGGTAGAATGAGCGAACAAATGAAGGCAAATGCAGTGAAACGAATGAACGGGGTATTAAAACCTGTGAGAACTCGCGTTCTCGACGCCCGGAGGTCCTCGTGGGCGGCGATTCCGTTGTTGCTTTGAAAATCGATTTTGAAAGGAATAAGAGTCGCCAGTTTGTTTTACTAAACAAACAAAAAGATTTGTGTAAAAGAGACATATTTATGGGCTAAATATCTTCTTATACACAATGTGTGCGAAACCAGTTGATTCGAAGGTTCGGGGATTAAGTTACGAATCGGGAAGCTGTTAGGCACCCAATTCGCCCTTTCGGTCTCTTGAGTAGGATATGCGTGTGTTATAATTTAGTTCTTGCATGCTATTGCTATTACTTTACAACTTTTCGTGCTTGCCTTAAAAATCGGGATTTTGGGGATGGGATGAAAACGATGTGTTTCCTAATTCGCCCATGATTTTGAAAATAAGTGTGCGTGTGTGTGATTTGAAAAAGAGAGTTTGACAATAATAGATGTAGTGAAACAAGTGATTTTGTAAAGCATTGGGCTTTTCAAAAACTGATTCAATGTGGAATCTTATACTCGATATGATATGAGGCGAGTTAACCAATCCTGTACCATAGTCTATTGATTAAACCGGTATAGATGGCACTAGTGCTCTCATCATCGAGTATTCATCACATATACACCGCAATCTATGAGTTAGATTAAATATATAGCGATTATTGATTCCTTCATATAACAATACCGCTAATCCGAGCTTTTGAAAAAGTAAGAAAGTAATAATACTATTTTGGAATTGGATTAGGGTTTATTATACGCCTTTAGTTTTGAAAAACGATTTGAAAAAGGGTTTTGAAAAGCTATCAAGTAATAGAAATTTTGCAGACAAGAATATAAATTATAAAACTGACGAATAAATAAAAGAAGAGAGAGAAAATTATACCTGAGCCTTCTTGGAAGGAGAGAATAAGAATCTATTGGTGTGTACCACGAAATCCCCTTGATTGTTGATGAAAATAATGAATGGAGGGGGGGTCTATTTATAGTTGAAAAAATACTTGGAGAGCAAGAAAAGAGATTGCAACCAGGACTCTTGGAACTTATCGCGAAGCCTTCCCACCGTTAGATCATCCTGATTTTTGGATATGTGTTGAAAATAGAAGTCTTCAAGATCTTCAAAAAATTTAAAGTCAATCAGCTTTCGGGGAGGTTCCCTTTTGTTCTGATTGGTACGAAGAGTTTGTTTCCGCCTAGGAAAGGTACTTGTTGTAGACAATGTCCCTTGTTTGCATGACAAGTCAAGTTCTTACCGTTGGATCATGCTGAATTTTGGATATATATTGTCAAAATAAGTCTTCTACACCCTGTAAAAATTTGAAGATGATCGTAGTTCGGGAAGGACTCACTCTCCTTGGCTTGGTACAAAGAGTTTGTTCCCGCGTAGGAAACGTACTTGCGTACAACAATCTCGACAATTGAACTTCCAACCGTTGGATTTTCCTAAAGTTTGGATATGATTTCCCTCCAAATGTTTTATATCTTGTGTCCAAATTTGAGGTCGATCAGAATTCAGGAAGGCTACTATTTATTTTAATTGGCTACGAAGGACATTTTAATTAGAATTGCACGATAGACAAATTGATTCTTGAGGATTCCACGTCCGAAAATCTGAATTTTTAATATGTTCTTCCCCACATTAAGGCCTATCTACTTACCAAATTTCAAACCATTTTAACTTCGAGAAGGCCTACATTTGAACACCCGAAACAAACTCACGACTTTTTAAAATTTCGGAGATTCGACTGTCGGATCGAGCTGATTTTCGAGTATGCTACTCCTCATGGTAATTTCTAATAACTCTCAAAGTTTGAGGATGATCGGAACTGCGTAACTCTCCTTTCACAAGTTTTCAGGAGTTTTGACAGTTTTCAGGAGTTTTGACGGTTTTCGGTTCCGGCAATTTTCGATAATTCTATAACTCCTCATCCAGGGTCCTTTCGGCTTCCTTCTTTGACATGTATCACATGTGTATGATATGTGTGCATCTAATAATGCTCGCGCATGCATGTATGCTTGTTTCTTTAGAGTTCAGGATTCTTGCGGGGGTCGCAAAATCAGGTATTCACAGACCCTCTCGGCCTGGGTTCTTTGTGAAGTAAAGAAACCAGGACGACAACGAGAATGTATCATTTTGCGGCACTCGCATGAATCACAAAATATTTAAAAACGAAACCATGCAAATGAGGTCGTGCTCCGCTAGGGATGGACGGGCGATTTTTGGGCTGTTCGGGACATGTCATGCTCTTTACTCTGATTCTAATTTGGCTGATATGCTGCTGGTAGGGATGGCTCTTGTAAATGATTCTCCCTCGACTCGACATATATCTATGGGTAGGGAACGTTTTGAACTCCTACAGGCAGGGATGATTTTGAATTCCTATAGGTAGGGAATGTTTTGTACTCCCACAGGCAGGGATGATTTTGAATTTTCACAGGCAGAGAATGTTTTGTACTCCCACAGGCAGGGATGATTTTGAATTCTCACATGAAGAGAATGTTTTGTACTCCCACAGGCAGGGACGTACTCCCACAGGCAAGGATGATTTTGAATTCCCACAGGCAGGGAATGTTTTGTACTCCCACAGGCAAGGACGTACTCCTACAGGCAGGGATGATTTTGAATTCCCACAGGCAGGGATGATTTTGAATTCCCATAGGCAGGATATGTTTTGTACTCCCACAGGCAGGGATGATTTTGAATTCCCACAGGCAAGGAATGTTTTGTACTCCCACGGGCAGGGAATGTTTCGTACTCCCACAGGAAGGGACGTACTCCCACAGCCAGGGATGATTTTGAATTCCCACGGGCAGGGATTGTTTTGTACTCCCACAGGCGGGGACGTACTCCCACAGGAAGGGATGATTTTGAATTCTCACGGGCAGAGAATGTCTTGTACTCCCACAGGCAGGGACGTACTCCCACAGGCAGGGATGATTTTGAATTCCCACAGGCAGGGAATATTTTGTATTCCCATAGGCTGGGACGTACTCTCACATGCAGGGATGATTTTGAATTTCCACAGGCAGGGAATGTTTTGTACTCCCACAGGCAGGGATGATTTTGAATTCCAACAGGTAGGGAATGTTTTGTACTTCCACAGGCAGGGACGTACTTTCATGAGCAGGGATGATTTTGTTAACAATTTTGATTTGGTTAGCTTGACAGGGTGAGGGCTGGTAGTCTGGTGGGAATATGATGGGTGATGGTCTACCGAAGATATTGCTTTGGTTACAATATATGGTCTACTAGGGATATGATGATTAATGGTCTGCTAAACAAGGTTGGTGATCTACTGAGGATATGATGGTTGATGGTTTGCTAAAGAAATGAGAATTCCTATTGGCTAGGATAAAGGCTGCAAGTTGACGAGCTACTGGGGAGGTAACTTCTACTGGCTTGGATAAGGGCTAATGCGAGAGTTGCTAATCTGTTGAGGAGGTGAGAGTCTCTGAGAAGACATAGAAAGATAAAGAGATAAAGTTTTGGCGTAATCTTTTTTTTTAAAGTAAGAATTCTTGGCTGGCTTCTTTCTTCTTGAAAAAAGATCGAGTCACGTTCTCTTAATTCTCGAACCTCGTGCACGAATTTTGAACTTTGCCTCTTACTTTGCTTCCGTGGCATTTTTCTCGTGTCTCTGGGGTACGATTCTGCTTATTATTTTCTAACTTTGTGAGAGGAGAAATTTTTGTGTGCCTGCATCGTTTTCTATTTTTCGATGCCCTTATTCCTCCTTAATTGTTTGAAAGCTTTTTTGATGCAGCTTATTCATTATGTTTTTCATGGCCAGTAGCCTTCCTCACCCAAGACGTAGCCCTGGGCCTTTTGGCCTAGCTGTCACTCTTGGTGTGGCTCTCACTGCCATCTTTTTCTTTTCTGTTTTTTTCAATATTCTTTTCTTTTGGCACTGTGGGATTTATCCTCTTTTCTACTCTTTCAATTTTTTCTTGTACCCACTTTGTTCCTTCTCACTTTGTCAGGTTTTCTTGGGCATCATCGTCCTTGCGATTCGAGAATGTTTGCTTTGGAAGTTCGCATTTGACATCGTCGTGCTGTGTTTGTGATTTTCAGTTCGAGAACTTTTGAAAGCGTATCTTGAAAACTTCTTAGAAGAGAATAAGCTCGGCCAAAAGCCCTTCTATGGGGTTTGTTCCCTGCTTATAAATTATAAGATTCCAATCTTTCTCTCTTTAACTTTCTTATATATCTCTTTAGAGGGGCTTTTTTCTTTGGTTTGTGAAGATGGCCTGAGATTTGCCGTAGAAAGGGCTTTGGATTTGTGCATGTAAAAAGGGCTTGGGTTGGCGCCTGTGGAAAGGGCTTCGATTGGTGCCTGTGGAAAGGGCTTTGGAATGGTGCTTGTGGAAAGGGCTTTGGATTTTCCTGTAAAAAGGGCTTGGATTGGTGCCTGTGGAAAGAGCTTTGATTGGTGCTTGTGAAAAGGGCTTTGGATTGGTGCCTGTAGAAATGGCTTTGGATTTACCTCTAGAAAGGGCTTGGATTCGTGCCTATAGAAAGGGTTTGGGATATGTGCCTATAGAAAGGGCTTGGGATTTGATTTGTCTTTCTAGGAGGATTTGTGATGTGATTTATCTTTCTGGGAGAAAATGTGAAGTGATTTGCCTCTCTGGGAGACATTGTGAAGTGATTTACCTCTCTGGGAGGAAATGCGAAGTGATTCACCTCTCTGGGAGACTTTGTGAAATGATTTACCTCTCTGGGAGGAATCCGCCTCTCTGGGAGACTTTGTGAAATGATTTACCTCTATGGGAGTGATTCGCCTCTCTGGGAGACTTTGTGAAACGATTACCTCTCTGGGAATGATTCGCCTCTTTTGGAGACTTTGTGAAATGATTCGTCTCTCTGGGAGACTTTGTGAAGTGATTTACCTCTCTAGGAGAAAATGTGAAGTGATTCGCCTCTCTGGGAGACTTTGTGAAATGATTTACCTCTCTGGGAGTGATTCGCCTCTCTGGGAGACTTTGTGAAATGATTTACCTCTCTGGGAGTGATTCGCCTCTCTGGGAGACTTTGTGAAACGATTACCTCTCTGGGAGTGATTCGCCTCTTTGGGAGACTTTGTGAAATGATTCGTCTCTCTGGGAGACTTTGTGTAGTGATTTACCTCTCTGGGAGAAAATGTGAAGTGATTCGCCTCTTTGGGAGACTTTGTGAAATGATTTACCTCTCTGGGAGTGATTCGCCTCTCTGGGAGACTTTGTGAAATGATTGACCCTCTCTGGGAGAAAATGTGAAGTGATTCGCCTCTCTGGGAGACTTTGTGAAGTGATTCGCCTCTCTGGGAGGGCATGCGATCTTATCATGACGATCTGGTCGGTGATGGTGGTGTGACTAATCATCAAGGTATATACCAGGATGCAGTGGTGAAGCCTGTCTGGTAGGCCATGGAACTCGGTGCATTATGTGCTCTTGGACTGGTGCGCGGTACACTTATGCAAGTGTTCATGTGTATGCACTATGCAAATGCTTATGCCATGCTTCCCTAAATCTCGAGTATTCGCATACTTCTTAAATCATCGCACCATCATTTTAAAAACTTTGTTTTGAAAAGATTTTGAATCTTAACTTGCCTGATTTATGGAGTATGTTACGCTACTTGAAATTACCTAAGTGCAGATGCATGCATGCAAGACCGACAATTTTTCGAGAACATAGCAACAGTGAAAAGACAAATATTGATTTTCGGTCAATTAGTGAGTGAGTGTAAGGTGATATCGGTCACAAGAGAAATGGCGTGCTTCTGTTTTAGGATTCTGCTAATCTTGCGTCATGCTTCCATCTTCTCTGCTTCTTGAGTCTTGGGCCTGTTAAAATTCATTCGCGTTGCTGCTTTTTCTAATACCCACAATCATGGGAGGGTTACTGATATTCTACATTTTCGTGAGTGGGTGTGGACTAATTGATTGACTTGATTCTTCCTTTAGGGCTTTTGGTTCTGCTGATAGGACAACAACAGGGTCGTGGTGATGTGGGTAGTACATCCTCAGCGCAAATGATGAATGAAAAAGTTAGTCTTTGGAGAGTTATTCAGGTTTTTTTTTTGTCGATACCCTCAGTGCTTATACCCTTTGCACCCTCAGTGTGTGCGAACATTGATGGTGAGGCTAGTCTTCGGGGAGCTGTTCTGGTCTTCTTGTCTTCAGGCTTGAGGATTATGGTTTTAAAGAGGCTGGTTATGTTTAGGGTTTAACCAGGCGATTTCAGGATCTTGCGCCGGTGGTACAACGATGTTGGTAAGGGCCATAGGAAGTGGGTGGTTGATGTTGGCATAAATTGAGGAGATGTGTTAGAGAATGTTAGGTGGGGCTACTGGGTCTCGGGTTTGGTTACCTTAGGCTGGGTATGGATTTGGATTGAATTGGTTTGGTTCAGCATGTATTCTGATAGCGACTAGGGCTCAAGATGGGCTTAGGTGGTTACTTGGTGATCTTTTCATGATGGCTACAAACTCGATCAGATCATGGATTAAATGATAGAGGTGTTCAAGGGTTAAGGTGCCACCCTCGGTTTGTGGGAGAACGGGACTAGGCGGCCGACCCGTTGCATGAGAAGCTTCACCGTGATTACCCTCAGTATTGTCGACCCCGATTTGATGAAGTAGTAGCTCGGTGTTGCAATGAGGAGGCATGATCGGTAGTGAATCTGATCTCGTGAGTCGTCTAGTTTGCCAGCAGTAGATAATCGGAGTGTGGTGAAGAATGGGGAGAAAGAAGTCGGGGATTTGACCGAAAAAATCAATATTTTGCCATGGATCGCATAATTCTCGGAAAACTATGACTCGACAAAAAAATAAAATCTAAAACCACTTTTTGGTGATTAGCGAAAACAGACCGACGGCAACAACTTGAGAGCCCCGTGGATATGTTTAGAGTAGGAATATGGATTCTCGGGGTGCCCTTATAACCTTCCGATTTTAAAAATTAATTTTTGAAAAACTTATTTTGGAAAATGACTCGGTTTTTTAAAAATATTTTGAAAAACATTTTTTAAAAATCGGGAAGTTCTCTCCTCTTATAGCTGCTTTTCATAGAAATAGTGACAGGAAAATTCTCACTAACGAGTTTTAGTGAGGGATTTCTACGGACGGGGTTAGACAGCCTCCGGCCGTACTTGCCAAACCAAGAGTTGATATGTATGACAAGGCCTTTTGTTCACTAATCTTACGACCAACGGTCAAGAAAACATGCATAAATTCTTGTGTACTAGGCTGACGCATCCTATGTGCAAGCGTGGTTGAAAGGGGTAAGGTTTAAGGCTCCCTCCTATTTGGCTAGGTCTTGCTATATACCCCAAGGGCGAGTACATTTAAAGACCTTTCGATATACATTCTGGGTACGTGAGTGTTCTTGTCACTCGATATACCTCAGTTTGGTACTTGGCCAAGGAGAGTGGTCCCATGCGCTTTTGGCTAGTGTAGACACGCAAGTCCACGGCCTAGTCACGACTTTGGTCCCGAGGTTGATAGGGTAAATTCACACTTGCGATAATGCATGATGATAGTGGGTGCGTGCAAAATAACAATTATGGGGGTACATTATGATAAGCGCTTTAGGGTTTGTTCGAGTACGTTCAATTTTTATTTAGGAAAAGATTTTCCTCAAACAAATATTACAAAAAAAAAAGGGAATCAAGGTATCCACCTAAATCGCATCTATGTTATCCTAGAACTAAGGCTGGAAAAAAAAATATGCAAACAAAAATAATTATCCACGCATATTCTACTCTTGTTTAGAGTCTAATCCTCTTAAGTATCCCCAGCAGAGTCGCCACTGTGAGAACCCGCGTTCTCGACGCCTGGAGGTCCTCGTGGGCGGCGATTCCGTTGTTGCTTTGAAAATCGATTTTGAAAGGAATAAGAGTCGCCAGTTTGTTTTACTAAACAAAAAAAAAAGATTTGTGTAAAAGAGACTTATTTATGGGCTAAATATCCTCTTATACACAATGTGTGCGAAACTAGTTGATTCGAAGGTTCGGGGATTAAGTTACGAATCGGGAAGCTGTTAGGCACCCAATTCGCCCTTTCGGTCTCTTGAGTAGGATATGCGTGTGTTATAATTTAGTTCTTGCATGCTATTGCTATTACTTTACAACTTTTCGTGCTTGCCTTAAAAATTGGGATTTTGGGGATGGGATGAAAACGATGTGTTTCCTAATTCGCCCATGATTTTGAAAATAAGTGTGCGTGTGTGTAATTTGAAAAAGAGAGTTTGACAATAATAGATGCAGTGAAACAAGTGATTTTGTAAAGCATTGGGCTTTTCAAAAACTGATTCAATGTGGAATCTTATACTCGATATGATATGAGGAGAGTTAACCAATCCTGTACCATAGTCTATTGATTAAACCGGTATAGATGGCACTAGTGCTCTCATCATCGAGTATTCATCACATATACACCGCAATCTATGAGTTAGATTAAATATATAGCGATTATCGATTCCTTCATATAACAATACTGCTAATCCGAGCTTTTGAAAAAGTAAGAAAGTAATAATACTATTTTGGAATTGGATTAGGGTTTATTATACGCCTTTAGTTTTGAAAAACAATTTGAAAAAGGGTTTTGAAAAGCTATCAAGTAATAGAAATTATGCAGACAAGAATATAAATTATAAAACTGACGAATAAATAAAAGAAGAGAGAGAAAATTATACCTGAGCCTTCTTGGAAGGAGAGAATAAGGATCTATTGGTGTGTACCACGAAATGCCCTTGATTGTTGATGAAAATAATGAATGGAGGGGGGTCTATTTATAGTTGAAAAAATACTTGGAGAGCAAGAAAATAGATTGCAACCAGGACTCTTGGAACTTATCGCGAAGCCTTCCCACCGTTGGATCATCCTGATTTTTGGATATGTGTTGATAATAGAAGTCTTCCAGATCGTCAAAAAATTTCAAGTCGATCAGATTACGGGGAGGTTCCCTTTTGTTCTGATTGGCACGAAGAGTTTGTTTCCGCGTAGGAAAGGTACTTGTTGTAGATAAGTTTCCTTGTTTGCACGACAAGTCAAGTTCTCACCGTTGGATCATGATGAATTTTGAATATATATTGTCAAAATAAGTCTTTTACACCCTGTAAAAATTTGAAGATGATCGGAGTTCGGAAAGGACTCGGTCTCCTTGGCTTGGTACAAAGAGTTTGTTCCCGCGTAGGAAACGTACTTGTGTACAACAATCTCGACAATTGAACCTCCAACCGTTGGATTTTCCTAAAGTTTGTATATGATTACCCTCCAAATGTTTTATATCTTGTGTCCAAATTTGAGGTTGATCAGAATTCAGGAAGGCTACTATTTATTTTAATTTCCTAGGAAGGACATTTTGACTAGAATTGCACGATAGACAAGTTGATTCTTGAGGATCCCATGTCCGAGAAAGCTGAATTGTGAATATGTTCTTCCCCACATTAAGGCCTATCTACTTACCAAATTTCAAACCATTTTAACTTCGAGAAGGCCTCCCTTTGATCACCCGAAACAAACTCACGACTTTCTAAATTTTCTAGGATTCGACCGTTGGATCGAGCTGATTTTCGAGCATGCTACTCCTCATGGTAATTTCTAACAACTCTCAAAGTTTGAGGATGATCGGAAATGCGTAACTCTCCTTTCACAAGTTTTCAGGAGTTTTGACGGTTTTTGGTTCCGGCAATTTTCGATAATTCTGTAACTCCTCATTCGGGGTCCTTTCGGCTTCCTTCTTTGACTTGTATCACATGTGTATGGTATGTATGTATCTAATAATGCTCGCGCATGCATGTAAGCACGTTTCTTTGGAGTTCAGGATTCTTGCGGGGGTCCCAAAATGAGGTGTTCACATAACCGCCCTCTCGTTTCAGTTTTTTATCCAAATGTTAAAGCAACTAACTATTATCTTATAATGTAATTAACTTAATCAACTCAATAATGTAATTAACTTTTGAACAAGAAATCCTTCACCACCCATCACCACTTCCTTTCCCAAGAAAGTACGTCTTCTCTCGCATCTTCCATCTTCACCCACCAAAAATCTCATTTTGAACAAGAAATCAAATACTAACAATATTACTTTGAGTCATAAGCATCAACGTACAATCATGGGTAGTGAGTCTAATGATATAAAAACGGAGGTAATGGAGAAGGTCAAAGATGGTGATGGTGTTGGTGATGTAAAAGACAAAGACAAAGATGGTGCTATGTGTGGTGATATAGAGAAAAATATGTCAAAAGAAGTATATTTGTTTCATTGTTACCTTATCTTTGTGCATTTTAATCCTTAGTTAATGAATATTTCAAAATCAATTTTTTTAAAAAAAAGAGAGCTGTGGGTTTTGAACCTAGTAAATACTCGTCTCACATTGGCTGAGTGCTATGCACATAACTCACCCCACATTGGCCGAATGTTATGCACATTATTCGTCCCACATTGGCCGAGTATGTGCTGCTTACGAAATAATCTTAAATCGATGCAATAAAGCTCTTGTATAGTATGATAACACATGGGATGAGTCTACATATACACACTCATCCATAATGAGCTGAGTTCCTCGTACTTTAAGGATAATTTCTTACTTATATAATTGAAATATTCTAGACCCCAAATTGCATTGATGATTCGATTTGGAATAATTCACCACCACACTTGTTACGAGCATGTAGAATAGGCTTCGAATCGAAGAGATAGCTACTTGGCATGAAAGTTTTGCCAATAGACTCAGACTGTATAAAGAAATGGGTAATTGTGGGGTAAAAGCAAAAACCCCACCAATCATAAATAAATGATTATAATTGGACAGTCTTTTATTTATATGTGTATCTCTCATATAATTTTTGTGAAGCTTAACTCTTATTTAATTTTTTGTGAAGATGTAACCATCATATAAATTTTTGGGAAGTTAATGAAGAAATGACTGTAGGGAATTAGGGCAGCAAACATGCATCGTATACACAAAATTTCTGCACTAATCATTAAACCCTAGGATCTACACTGTTCAATAAAATCGACAAAAGACATACCTTGTATGAGATTTTGAATTAATACAACGAAGACGATGGATTAGATCCTTCGATTGTTGTCGTCCTAGCGTAGAAAATATGACGCCTCTACGGTATGCACACACGAACGAGATCAGATCCTTGCTTGGTGTACTAGCGCTGTTTAGGGTTCTCTCAACTATTTCGTATTTCTTGCCTCTTTCACTTCCCTTGACGGCCAAGAAGAACGAAGGTTCCCTTTTAAAGGGGAACCCTAGTGAGAACCCTAAGCAACAAACAAATTAGGCCCAAGTCCAACTTGGTCCGTTTTAATTCGTTTTGATCCAACTCGTTTTGGTGTACGACCCTGTAGGTTTATACTTTTTGGCAGTATAATTAAAAGCCCGTTTTATTATACGAATAGTAAGCGGTCTCTAGTAAAACATTACTACTAACCAAAGGGTATAAAGGTCAAAACGACACAACCTTAAAATTGATATTCCACATATTAATTCCTTTTGTCAACCAATATCTAGATTGAACACAAGACTAGGCAAGTGTCATTCTTGTATAGTTCAATCTTTATTTGTTGATCTCTAAGTGTAATTAATCTAATACAAATGACACCTCATTTGTGCATGGCCATGCAAATATTAATTATACTTATCAAAGGGCCCATAGATATCTTTCTCATTATATAAGAGTGATAAATCCCATCTTGATCAACCACATACCTCTACATAGTTTATAGTATGCTTGATCATCATCTTTATAATTACTCGGTCAAGAGCAACGTTTGATGATGCCTGACATACTAATAATTATGTTGGTAACCATGACGATCTCAAGTCTGAGGATAATACGATATCACAAATGGGGAACATCACTGATGACATTATGTAACACTCCTCGCAGTGTCCCCAAAGCGGGTCGGTCCAATACTTTGTTCCCTAACAAGTATCAGTGTGTTCAGCTTGATATCTTCATATCCATGACTTGTGGAACATAGTCATCAACTGACCTACACTCTAATCATTATATCAATGTATTCTTAGGTTATTGACATATGATTAGTGACATCTAAATAATATTATTATAACATTACTAGCATCCCACAATCAAGTCACGTACTCGATGAAATAGTATTAATATATATATATTATTTACAAGAGAATATAAAGTAAAATGAAATAAACTTTATTAATGACAATAAGCAGAAGATATCCAAGTACAAATCATAATTTATGAATAGTCCTAGGACATATCACTTTCAATGACCATATATGGTTTTTTGTCATTATAAGTCATGTGTCATAAGATGACCAAACTCTTATCTTTGGGTTTGTTTGGCCTAAGTAATTGTTCAAGTACCAGTTGCTCAATGTCGAGCGAGTGCTAATGAAAATACTTACCCAATGATGGCCGAGTATAACCCCATTCACTCACCAAACATTGGCCGAGTATATCTCAAAAAATGGGCAGTGGCCTTAGAATTTATTGCTCAAGTACCAGTTGCTCAATGTCGAGCGAGTGCCAATGAAGATACTCACTCAATGACGGCCGAGTATTACCTCATTCACTCACTATAGATCGGTAGAGTGTATCTCAAAAAATAGGCAGTGCCGTTAGTTATTGTTCAAGTAACAGATGTTCAATGTTGAGCAAGTACCAATGAAAATATCCACCCAATGATGGCTGAGAATTACAACTTTAATTATGTCTCTTAAATTAGAGGGTGGAGTAGTGGAGTATTTGTGATAAAAATTTAAAAATTGGGAGGTGTAAGATAAAGAAGGTGTTAGTGATAAAATAAGGGAGGTGCATTTATCACCCCTTTCATTTACTGCTCAATGATTGAGTTCAAACTTGAAAAACATAGCAAACCGTTGTATACATATAAATACGTAATTTGAATGAAATAATTAGTTTAGAGTGTCTAGCTCAAGTGAGAGAGGCTCGGAGGAATTGGCTTGAATGGCATTGGTTCGAGCTTTGATAAGGGCCTCGAGCTTTCTGGATTCCTTATGATTTCCAATATTTTTACTATTTAAATATTTTGTTAATTAATTAATTTTGTTTCGTTTTGTTAAAATGGATAACTGTTTGACTATGTCTTTTAAGACGTTGGGGGAAGTTGCGCCTTTTGCATGATAATCTTCTACCCCCACATTTATACCGTTATTTTTGTATCTATACATACGAGATATCTCACTGAGAAATTATCAACAAACACGGTCTTCTTCTTCTCTGTCTATTTTCATTAACTATAATTTATTGGCGTAATTTGAGACTTCTAGTAGGGTTCTACAGTAGTTGCTGGTAGAAATCCCAAATCGTTGAATTCTTGGAGGTGTCTGCTCTTGAAGGCTCGGTATCAATTTTAGCAGGCAATTTTCACGTATGGCCATAAGTTTTCCTAATATACAAATATTTCTTCAATTCTTTTTGAGTAAATTACCCGTCTTGCCCAAATTATATATTTACTGAATTTAATATACAAAAAAATTGAAATTATAACATGACAAAAAATAACGACTATCCTTCGTCTTTATATTTTTTGCGCAAGTTTATTTTCAGAACGTATCTTTTGTTATAGATATTGATTAATAAGCTTCAAAAATATAAGTTATATATATATATTTGATTTTTAAATTAAATATTATCACATTTTAAAAAAAATAAAAACTTAAAGGTTACAAATGAAAGAGTAATTAAGTGTGCAGATTAGTAAAGATGTGGGTGTATATTTTCTACATTTGTAGGGGCGGACCAAGGATTTTCTGCTTGGGTGGGCTAAGCTAGTGTATAATATGAGTTTCCTTAGGAATGAGTTATAAGCTAGTGTATAATTATACACCTGTAAATAGAAGGAATTAAAAAATAGCTTATATTAAATTAGTCACATATTCTCATTGAATGAGTTATTCTTTCTATTCATAGTATGGTTAACATGTATCCTTAGGGTACACATTATTATTTTCCTTATAATAAATATTAAATAAGTAAATATATAGAACATGCTAACATAAATACATATCAATAAGGGTCCGTTGGATAGCAAGATGAAAAATTATTAAAAAATCAATTGATTTGTGTAGGTTTAGGAAATTGGATAATAAATTGAGATGCTTTCCATCTAATACGCAATATTACGAGAAGATTCCTTCCATCCTCCTATATTTTAATGAAACATATTTCTTCCCCACAATCCAAAGAATCTTTCCTTTTTTTATTTTTTTTATATTAATGGAAAAAACAAAAAAAAAATTAAAAAGAGAGAACATCTCAACATATCCCTTAACTTATTTTTCAACTTCTAATAAATATATATATATATATATATATTTACTATTTTTCACTTTGTTGTCAAACTAAGAAAAGAAATGTTAAGAACAATAGCATAGAAGAATGAAGGAAAAAATAAAACGGAGAGAGACTCGTCTTATATATACTCTATTTTTACTCTCTTTCTTTCTTTCTTTCTTTCTTTCTTTTTGGGTTGTTTGTGGGAATGTGTGCAGATGGCTTCAGAGCGCTGGACTATTGAACTTTGGATTGGGACAAATGTAGGGTAGATTAAGTATACTTTAGTTTTATTCTATACTAGACACTATATTTATTTTCTTTGTACGCATATCATATATTTTTAACTGTAAGAATAAAATAAAAATTGACGTTTGTTTATTTAATATGACTTAATTTATTAACCAAAATGTTTAGTATTCAAACCATCAGACTTACATTTTTAATAAAAATGATCATAGTGAGGATGAACTTGAAAAACTATTAAATTAGTATTACAACTGCCCTTGATTGTAAGAGGACTCTTAGCTTTCAATATTAATACAAATAATTAGTAGACATAAAAATTTCTAGACCGGGTCCAATCCTGGGTCCACAAAGTTAAGATTGAGTATATACTACGCTATGAGATCCTTTAGATTAAAGAATTTTAGACCGTAAGTAATTGGTCAAATTTTGTTTCTTTTAACTAATATAAATGCAAACAGTGCAATACACTTCTTTAAGGCTCTTTTTATATTTTCTCTTTTACACTTTGGGCAAAGTGGCCGTTATTCTTAATGTTGCGGAGGGTAAATTGTTTATAGACTTTTCTATTTTAACTTACTCCTTTGTTTTAATTACACAACTTTTTATTTTTTTTTTAACTATTTTTCATATTGTTATCAAGCTGAGAGTAAGAAAAGAAATGTGAAGAATGAGGGCTTAGAAGAATGAAGTCGAACAAAAAACGGGGGAGGAGAGAGAGAGAGAGAGAGAGAGAGGGGGGGGATGGAGTTAGGATTTTAGGTTTCGTGAGACGAGAATATAAATGAACCAACAGCAAGAAATAATTATCACAAAAATTATTCAAACTAAATTTTACCATCAGACAATAAAGCAAGTTAACGCAAAAATATAACATATATAATATGTCAATATATACAATTACAAAAAATACATATATATATACATATACATATGATCACCCACGTGAGCAGGTTATATTGAATACATTGACTTACAAAAAAATAATAACTACAATTACCCTCTTGTAATTATCTATTAAATTTAGGCATTTGAAGTTGTGTTACCCTCTCTTTCATGATATAAAATGCATCTATAATATCATTAACATTGAAATCACGAGCAATATCTTTCTCAATATATATGATCAAATAGCTTGTTCAAAAACCATTTTACATCCTATTACGAAGTGCGATCTTAACAATTTTCATAACTGAAAATGCACGTTCAAATGTAACTATTGAAACCGGTAACGTCAAAAATGTAAATCTTATTTATTAGTCCAGGTGTTTAGCTTTTTTAAAAAATAAATAATTGAGGGGACAAGATTTTATAATTTTTTTATAAATACAAAATTACTACTATATCTAATTTATTTTTAAAAAAATTGGGGCCTTGCCCCCCTTAGATCCATCATTGAGAGAGAGAATCACTTCTTATATATACTCTATTTTTATTCTTGTTTTAATTTCTTTTTGGGTTGTTTGTGGGAATGTGTATATATAGCTTTAAGAGGGTCACTAAGGGTGGGCCAGGCTATTGGACTTTGGGGTGGGCTAGATGTAGGTTAGATTAAGTACAATTTATATTTTGTAAATACTAGACACCATGTCTATTTTCTTTGCACGCGTATTATCTATTTTAAAATGTGAAAGTAAATTAAAAATTATAATTGGTTTAGTGAGTAAGACTTAATTTATTAATGAAAGTCTTTAGAGTTCAAATCATGGGACTTACATTTCTAATAAAAATAATCATTATAGTGAAAGCGCGTAATATAATAAGACTCAGGACTCACTTTGTTGGATTTTTTTAGTTAAAATTTAAAATTTAATTTTTAAAATAATGTTATTAAATTCGATTTGTGTTTGGTACAAAAACCTAAAATTTGTAGATGAAGAAAAACTCATGAAAAAAACTCATAAAATAGTCACAATGGATCTTGTTTTATAGATCTCAATGAGTAGGTTTTAAATATATATATACTTATTCTAATTCTGATTTTTGGATTTCAAGTTATGGTGTTTTAAATTTTTTAAAAGTTTTATGAGAGAAAAAGAAAAGTGAATTTAGTTTTGGGAACTGTGAAATGAGTCATCCCACCACCCCCACAGCCCCATCTATCAATGAGTCAAACCAACCAACCTTAAACCCTATATCCACAAATGCCAACATTATTGTAGGCACCTCTACAGGCATTGCCAACCCTCTTACCACAGTTAATGTTGATTCATCTGACAGCATTGAGCCATCCTTTGCATTTAATGTTCCACCACCAACACCCAACTCAATCAGTAGCCTTTGTGCTCCTACACCAACAACACAACCAAATTTCATCATAAATGTGTCGCCCAACAGTTCAGACTCATATGTTCCTGACTCCTTCAACACCCACCATCATATATCAGGTCATGCTAATAAGAACTCAATTGCACCCACCAACCTTCCCAGCAATGATCCCACCCATAACATTACTCCCACAACTCTCACCACTCCTACTGTAATACCCTGTATTTTAATTTGTTTTAAATTGAACTATATTAGCTTATTTATACTCATGTGAGTGATCGTTAGGTGATTCGGGTGGTTCGAATGGATTTTGGTTGGTAAATAAGAAATTTGGCTTTTCGCGATTTGTTATTTCTAGCCATCTTTGAGCTATCGTAATTTCTTCTCTATTAATCGGAATGAGATTCCGTTCATGTGAGTGTCTAATATTTATACCATTCTACAACTTTTGTGTTTTGGCCGAAGTCCAATTCACACTCCTCGTGGGTCAAAAAAGGGCGCAAAGTACGCCCATTGCAAAATTCTGGTCATTCGGTAGCGCTTTGGCATAGCGCTGTCTTCGGTGAATCTCTGGAAAAACTATATCCAGAATCTGGGAAAAGTTTCTCTTAAAAAGCTGTAGAACTTTGAAATACCTTTCCCTGGACATAAAGAATGGCTTAATCGGAGTTCCGAGCAAAAAGTTATGGCTAAAACAAAAACAGTGCTCCAGGTCCCAAAAATTAAAGCGCGGACCGGCATATCGTTTTTGGCATACCGGTTCGGCACCAAATTTTTGGGAAAATTGACCCCACGGACCGGTATTGTGTAGTTTGCATACCGGTCCGCCAATTAACTATTTCCACCAACTTAAGCTCGTTTTTAAGCCATTTTTACACTTTGTCCACTCCATTTTCGAAGCTAACTTCCACACACTCCCAAGGAGTATTCTAGAGAGTTCTAGAGAGTGAAAGAGGAAGATTTCTATGCATCTATCCATCCAAATCGAAGATTCAAAGCTCCAAATCAATCAAACCCACTTCTAAAGCACTATTTATCATCTTCTTCCTTGTTATCCGTCATGGGAGCTCGAGCTTGAGTTAGGACTACAGGGGTTGAAGTCTAAGCTTCGTTGTTTGGGGGTTTTTCTATTCTAGAAATGCGACGACACGAGATATTCAGGGTTTCATCAAACAAAGCTTCGATTATTATCTTTTCTTCTCTTTCTTGGTCTACAACTTTAGGTAGGGGTTATATCTTCACTAAGTTTGATAATATGATTTTGTTTCAACCAGAAATGGATGATTTTACGTATATGTGATATATAAACCGCATATCTCTTGTTATTAATTATACATGGATGATTTTATACATGTATGTTAACATGTTGATTCTATCATTTCATATACATACATTGCGCATGATTAAGCTATGATTCAATGATACGAAGCGATATATGCCAAATAAACTCGATTCTCACGTAGTATTTGATCTCTACGGGATGTCCCTCGGGTGTATATGTGTTTAGTTAATATGATTGAATTAGTAAACGGTTTTGGTATGCACCAAGGGACAAGTATGAGGTTCGATGAGGTTTATATGGCATATGTTGTTTCTAGCTTGCATTTAGAGCATGTTGTGCATGTTTGCATCATTATTGTGTTAACTCGGCATCTCGAGGATATCTTGGCAAGTTCGGAGCTTGCTTATGACATATGGTGTTAAAATTATCTCTTGGGAGAACTATATCTCGTATCTATGTTATGGATGGCTTTCTATGCTCTTGAGGCATTCTTGAATGTGTGATTATCTCTCTTCGAAAGTTGTTCATTCGTATGGGGATATATTCGTGGCTATGTCATATGGTGGGATGTTGCCTACGGTTTTCAATATCTATGTTTGGGCCTTCCGTCGGTGAAGGGGAATAATTGTGGTTAGTGCTTGCTGGTATGGAAAATAGGCAGGGCCTGGTGCCCTTGGGTTGAAAAGCCCTAAACCGCCGGGGGGTCAGCAAGTTGTCGGCTGTCTAGAGCCAGCAGTGAGTAGTCCGGAAATCTAGACAACGGCAAGGCACTAATATTCTGGTTGATATGAAAATGAGCTGTTGATGTGATATGGTGGACTGTGGTCCAAATTGTTATTATCTGTTGACATTCACTCGAGACGGAGAGGCGATATTATGATCTCGATCTTATGTCTCTTGTGGGCGGTCAGGCCCATATTATGAATGTTCATGGATCGATCTTCTGGCGGGGCGGTCAGGCCCACGGTTATTGTTATAGTTATAATTCCTGATAAGGATCGGCTATGGTCTTGTATAGGCGGAGTCATATCATTTGCTATCTCGGCTCACTCGTATTCTAGTGATTCGACGTAACGGTTGACATAAGGGAGGTAACTTGCATATGCATGAGCATGCATGGTTTTGTGAAATTATGATAAGTTACAAATCATGTTTGAATTATATTATGGAAATGTTTACTTTGTTCAAAGTAACGAATCAATAAATCTTTTCAAAGTCGTTCCCTTTTACTCCCCCCTATTGGGCTATATGCTTACCCCGTTTTTCTAAAACTATACAGGTATTCATGTAACAACCCGCCTAATTAAGCAGGTGTTAACGGATGCTGTATCAAATTAACAGCAGATAGACAAATAAACATAATTGATAAATTAAACAAGGTAGAGAAATCTAATAAAAATTAAGCATGAAGTATTCGTAAATACTAAGAAATCCATCCTAGTAAGCGAAGAGGCAACAAAGGTTGTCTTAGACTCCCAACGCGTCCAAAATTGGAGTCTTTCCTATCAGTCTTTCTACATGCAATGATGACTCATGATAAATGCAGGATGCTTAAAGAAAACCAGTATTCGCACGAGAGTCGCGGATTGGGGTGTTCACAGACCCTCTCGTCCCGGGATTCTTGTCCGCAAGAATACTGGGACGATAAGAAGACAACGATTCACGACTCTCAGGTGAATCAGAGTATACCCTTTCTGGCATACGGATTTTTTTTGTGCTTCAGGTGATGCAACCCAAAAAATTGCCCCTTTCCTTTTGGCCGGGCGACGTGATACATCAACCTTTTCTTCCATCTACCCTCAGTGATACATTACCCTCAGTGGCACACCACCCTCAGTGTGTAGGACTACACGAGGGGCTTGGCATTTTACCGAATCCAAATGATCGTGGTGGAAAATGAGTGTTCTTGAAGTTTTCCCATTTCTTAGGGAGAAGTGAGAGAATATTCTTGGTCTTTGTGGTGTATCCTTTCGTGGGGTGTGGTACTAAGAGAAATTTCAATCTTTGGGAAATGCGAATCAGATTCCTTTCGTGGGGAATGTGTGGATAAAGCTATTCCCTTCGTGGGGAATGCGAAGAATTCCTATCTTTTCAGGAATTCGAAAAATTCCCTTCGTGGGGAACACGTGGAGTCGTTATTTCCCTTCTTGGGGAAAGGGGTTTCGGAAAAATTCCCATCGTGGGGAATGCGAAGAATTCCTATCTTTTCAGGAATTCGAAAAATTCCCTTCTTGGGGAACACGTGGAGTCGCTATTTCCCTTCTTGGGGAAAGGGGTTTCGAAAAAATTCCCATCGTGGGGAATGCGAAGAATTCCTATCTTTTCAGAAATTTGAAAAATTCCCTTCTTGGGGAACACGTGGAGTCGTTATTTCCCTTCTTGGGGAAAGGGGTTTCGAAAAAATTCCCATCGTGGGGAATGCGAAGAATTCCTATCTTTTCAGGAATTCGAAAAATTCCCTTCTTAGGGAACACGTGGAGTTGTTATTTCCCTTCTTGGGGAAAGGGGTTTCGGAAAAATTCCCATCGTGGGGAATGCGAAGAATTCCTATTGTAACACCCCGTTCTTTCGTTTCCTCGTAGTTGCCTTCATTCGTCCGCTCATTTCACCTCGGGTGGTGAAATTATTATTCGGAGAGCCTTGTAATGTTCTAGCACCCCGTATTGGTCACATTAGCCTCCTTCCACTCATGTGAGTGTTCCTTTAGTGACTCGAGTGGTTCGGATCGAAACCGAGGCGATAATCGCGTATTTCGACTTTTCGCGATTCGTCAATTTTTGGCCAACTTTGAAAGGCCATAACTTCTTCATCCGATGTCCAAACGACTCCCCGTTTACGGCCATGTCTTCATTTCTTTTCCCTCTACAACTTTCGTGTTTTGGCCGAGTCGAGATTCGATCGTTTCGAGGTCCGTTTCGGGCTTAGAAAGTCATTTTCTGTTGCAGTGACTTCCATGATCGATCATGGAAGTGCCATGATTGATCATGGTCCTCCAGAGAATTCCAGAACGCTTCATGATCGATCATGGGGGACCCATGATCGATCATGGTTCACCAGTAAGTCGGTTTTGAGCGTATTTAACCCGTTTTTAAGCCATTTAACACCCCAAACTCTCCATTTTTCAACCACCAACGATTAGGGGAGTGAGGGAGAGACTTGAGGGAGATCTAGAGAGAGAGAGAGACTAGATATTCCATATATCTCTCATCCTTTCCAAGATTTGAGTTCCAAAACACCTCTCATGTCACTATTCATCATCTTCCACATCCGTCTTCGCGCGTGGAGCTAGGAAGCGAGCTTGGGTTTTTGTGCTACGATGTCTACGCATCTTCAATACCTCGATTAAGCTTCAATCAGGTGGGAACACTAGTATAAAACTTCTTTTACAAACCTTTACTTGTTGTATTAGCGATTTGTATCCAAATTGGGGATTTTCTACAAAAACCCTAGGTTGTATGCATGTTCATGGGGTTGGGCTAGATTAATGTTCGATTGGCGTTAGATATTGATGGGTTCTTGCATCTATTACATATTTTGAGCATTTAATCCATGTTTTGACTTATATATGATATGATTCATCAAGACCCATCTCATACATGTTAGAGTGATATACTAAAAGCCATGATTTTATTATTATTGGTTTTGATTTGTTATATAGACTCGGTTTTGCTATTTTAATGAGAATCTTTATGGGCAATGGTTGCATGATATTATTTATTTAAATATTGTGCATGTGTGTGTCTTTTATTCCATATAGTAGATGATTTGGTGTGTAGAGTATAGCTTACACACAGAGGATCATATCATTGGTTCTTGTGGAATATAAGTTTATTGGTTCACGGTCTTAGATGGAATTGGACAACCATCGGTAGGATTGTAGCACAAGTTTTAGTAGTTTATCTTGACTACAGGAAACGGTACAATTTTAACTCGTTGTGCTAGTACACTTTATGTGTATTGAACAGGACCAGTTTGGGTTAATTGTTTTTATACTGACTATATAAAACAATTTAAAATCCCATGGTTATTATGATTACTTATGCTCTTAATCTTGAAATAATTAATAAACATATATATGTAGTGTTTGTTGTTTTGACTCATTAAAAGTGAGATTCATTTATGGATCAATAATCTTCGTGAATTGGATGGTGATACTATATGTATGATGAATATTAATTATTGACGGAATCCGCGTCCCGGTATAGGGATTGATGATAACCCCTTGAGAAGCTTATAAGTTTTGATCATGTCAAACCCTGCAGGTGGATTATGTTAATCTGACATGTCAAATAAGTTAAGTGGTAGGCTCAAGGATTAAGAAGTCATTTAAATATAATTGTCAGTAATTTAATTTAAATGACGGTTATATGTAATCTTAACGTGGGGAGAATAATAAGTATTTAATAATAAGGAGCTCGAAATATAATTTTGAGATAAGGACGGGAGTGCAATTATAATTCTTTAGTGGTGTGAATTATAATTTATGGAAGGAATCAATTCTTAATCGAATTAGGATTCCAGTTTTCCATAGTAAGCCCAAACACTTATTTCTCCTTAGGGTCCCTATCGTAGCCTTGTATATATGCCAACCCTGCCTCTTCTCTCGACACAATATAATTCTCACGAACTAGGGTTTGTGCCGGAGAGAGTAGAGAAGGAGATCTTGGTGATACCGCAGCCCACACTCGGTACAGGATTGCACGGCGAAAGGAATACGATAGAAGATCTTGAGGTTCTATCGAGCCCGTGTTCTCGATTCGTCTCCATCAATTCCTGTTCGTGCTGAGACGAGATCAAACCAGAGAGATCTCGAAGGTAAAATCCGATTCCGCACTAGGGTTTTACATAAAAAAATTTTGTTTGGTCTATACGCAATATTAAACGATTCTGGAACTAAGTTTCCATCAATACATACATGTTAAGCCTAGGAATTTTGGGGTTTTGGGAATTGAGTGTGTTGGATGGTTAGATTATCACACATATACCATGGATTATCATTTCTTACCATGCTATGAACCTTATTCTCACATATACACCTTATACCCACATGATAGCCTAAGGTATGAACTAGGCTAAAGGAGATTTCGGGATTTGTGATTGGATTAGGTTTGGTTTTGAGTTATAAGAGGTAGATATATGTAAATATGCCCCTAGTTGCAAGTGTAGAACATTATCCTCGAATTTTCACTAGAAACCCACTTAGATGGGAACGATATACACTAATCCTTGAGACTAATGTCCTGTATGGACCTTATTAGCTATAGTTACGAGAGTACACCTACGATATACTCTAGGAGTGTAATAACTATAACTTGGTGGGGCATGGGTTGCCTTGACTGTGAATATATATGGCTAGGAGAGCCGTAATTATATGCCGGTTGAACTAGAACCACAATAATCAATGCTTGGCTGGCTAAAATGACATGAGAATTCTCATAAGTGGTATACGGTCTTGGTTTTATATGATTGATACGTTAGACATTGGGAAATGTCGAATATGACCTAATTGGCTATAAGGCCGTGGAATACAAACGTGATAGTGATGCTATCGATAACGATGATTATGTAGTGATGGCAATTGTGTGAATATATATATACATATTGTTAGCCATACGTGTGATAGATGATTGATGATTGTATACGCTGCTATGTGAGGAATCGAGATATTCCTGTTGTTACGATCACACGTATGGGCTGGATATGATGATGTACCGAGCACCGGGTAGCTCCCCGTGACTCGAAGGAGGGCCGCCTATTGCCGCCCGTGGGTGAAAAGGCCCTAAACCGTGCACGGGGAAAATGAAGTCGGTGACTCCGCCGGTGGTTGTGTGTGTCCACAAAGGAGAGCCCACTCTAGGTATCTTGCCTTCCGACAGGACTAAGTGTTCTCGGTTAGATGAGTTTCCCCGGCAAGCGGAGCAGGTCCTGTGTGCCACTACGTTCCCAATGGTGAGTTTCCCGGGAAGTAGTTGGGCTACTAATGGTCATTACCCTGCTAGGGTATCGCCTGGTGTAGTTCTTTCCAAAGTGTCGAGATGGCTTGTATGAGGTGTTCTCCTCGTTAACTATTCGGAGTGTCATTCCCGGGAAAATGTCTTGAGGGTTATCTCCGAATGACCTACTTAGAGAACCAAGTCCCTGAGCCACTCCCCACTCGGAAGAGACATAGACAAGAGCCTCGGAGTCTTCGGGGTCCGTTGTTCTAGGCCTGGACTGACCGCGGGGTGAAACTGAGGCATTATGCTGGAGACGTGATACGAGAGCTATTGTGAGATTGTTGATTATGTTATTATTATTGTATTGTATCGTATCATGTCTCGTATACATTTATGTATGTTCCTCAGCTACGATATAAATGATGTAGGGACATAGGCAGACACTATCAGACAGATAGGGTACACATAGAGAATTACCGAGCCTTTCATAATACATTATATATAAAGTGGAAAAAGATGATAACAGTGAGCCTCAGATATAGAATATGGGCATGGGAGTAAGTGTGATTCATGAGACTTGCTAGCCGGATCATAATGAACCTAAAGCACTAATAATTGAAAGGGGAATCATAACAAACGAAAGAGTCTACTGAGAGAATGCCGTAATATAACGCTTAGACGTATGATCTTGAGCTAAAAGCCTATTAGCTGGCCAAGTATGTGATTCATAATAAATTATAATTAAAGTGAAAACAACCAGTACTTGGCCTATAGTTATTGACTTTCGATGTAGCCACGGGTAGCTGATACAAGCTATAGAACTGATCCACTAAGGTGTGACGAGCCTCAGGAAGCTAGTGATAGAACAAGATGACCTTGGATTGGCGATTCCTTAGTAATGTGGGAAAACGCGAGGGGTTCACTTATGGGACATTTACTGTTGTGGTCGGTTAGGTGGGTAGTTAGTATCTAGTGGCTAGGATGGGAATCCTAGTGGGTCCGTATGCATGCGAGTGTAGGTTGCATTGCACTGCACGGTTTTCAAACCATTGCATATGAGTAAAACAAATATTTTTTATATATATAGTTCCCACTGAGCCCGGATTTGGCTCATTCCTTCCTTTCCCCAGTTTTGCAGGCCGGGCTTCAGGATTGGCGCGTGGTACTCGTTTATAGAGCCTCTGGTGTCCATTACCTTTTGTAGTCCTTGAGTCAAGGACTAAGTTATATGTATAACTTTTAAGCTTGTTGTATAGAGTTTAATTTGATAAACAATTGGCATTGTAAACTTGTATTAATGGTTTTCATATGTGGAGTTGATTTAAATGTGATTTGGTGTGAGTCCACTTGTATGGAATGTGGTTTTAAATGTTACAGGAAGGTTTATTGATGAAATGAACTCCACATGCCAAAGTTTTCTAAATCGGGATTTCTAAAGATCATGTATTTATTAAAGCAAAGTTTTTAAAAATTGTGGATTGTTTTAATTAAAACCCACCGTAGCGTACGGCACCGTGATTAACCGAGTCCCGGAGGTGAAAATCTCGGAACGGGATTTGGGGCGTCACACCTATCTTTTCAGGAATTCGAAAAATTCCCTTCTTGGGGAACACGTGGAGTCGTTATTTCCCTTCTTGGGGAAAGGGGTTTCGAAAAAATTCCCATCGTGGGAAATGCGAAGAATTCCTATCTTTTCAGGAATTCGAGAAAATTCCCTTCTACTGTCTCGCTGCCATGGTTACTCAGACACTGCCTTGTTTGATTTTCCGAAAAAAGATATGTTAGAGAGAATTGCTTGCGAGGGGAAGTGCTTTTCGTTCCTTTCCTTTCTACCCTCAGTTTTGACCTTTTTTGGGAATCGGACTTCTGAATCAACTTTTTTCTGCAGCAACTTTCGAACCGCTGTGCATGGATTTTTGGGATTTGGCATCTCTCTACCCTCAGTTTTCTTCTCTTTGGTACTGGGGATGGAAATTCGTCTTGAATTCTCAATAGCCTTTAAGCTACCCTCTGATTTTTTCACAGGGAAGATGCTGGTCCTATATCATTTTCTGTTTTTCGATACCCTTATTGCTCCCTCTTTTGATTATCCGGCCTTATATTTTTTGGGCTTTCGGATTTTTCTTGCTTTTTATTTCGTGGATTTTTCCAAAACAGGAGCCTTATTCACCTAAGATGTAGCCCTCTGCCTTTTGGCACAGCTGTCACTCTTAGTGTGGCTCTCCCTGTCGATTTTCGTCATTTCTGCTTATCTCACTTTTCCCTCTCTTGGACCAACGGGATTTTCCCTTTTCTACTTTTTCAATTTTTTCTGGTACCCGATTCCTCTTTTACACCTTCCTTGTTTATTAATCAGATTCGAGCCTTCCAGACAATGGATCCATCCTATTGAATTTCGGTTCCTCCACGGACTTTAGAGTGTCAAACTTCGGGCATTGATTTAGTCATCTCGTGCGTGTGTGTGAGTCTTGGTCCTCTTGTAATCCGGGAGAAGTTGATTCAGAGTCTGTTCCCCCGCCCCCCCCCCCTTTTTTTTTTTGGTCAATCTGGTCAAAATTGAGGGGTAGCCGCAGGGTGTGCGGCTAGGGCGTGCGGTTGGGGGTAGCCGCACGGGGTAGCCGCAGGGTTTGGCCCCCCAGCCGTACGGCTGTCAGCCAACCGCACGGTTGGGGGCTAGCTGTACGGTTGGCTAGCCTGCGGCTGGCCCCTATTTTTTATAAATAGTGGCCCGTTCAAAGTATTTTCGTCACTTCTTCTTGCGATCTTTCTCTCTAGCATATAAATATCTGATTTTTCAAAAACATTTAGTGAGTGTGAGCGATGGCATTTGCGAGATTACTTGCGATCTTTGTGTACATGATGATGGGAGGCCCACCAGAGGGAGGGGAGGCGCCGGAGCTACTCCCGGGGGACGAGGTGGAGTCGATCACCGCGATGATGGATGGGCGCCTGATCTGCGCGCCACATCATGATGACTGGGAGGGTGTGGCCTGGGAGGGGCCACTGGGGGCAGATGGATCGCTACAACGAGCGATGTACCGGGACGTACACTTGATCTCGCCGGGAGAGGGGCGAGAGTGGCTGTTGATGGAGCCTGCGGCACACGAGATCCGCCGCCGGACTAGGGTATGCTCTAATTTTTAATATTTAATTTATGTGATTTTTGAAAAAAATGCAATGAAGAGATATGCACGAAATGTGATAGATTTAATAATTACTTGCCATAGTAGATATATACTCAACATTATTTATTTGAAAAAAGTTTGTTAGTGAGCCTTATTAAAATCCGTGATGTAACAGAGGATCGGACGTTGCCGTGGCATCACGCGCGCTGCGCCTGAGCTTCGAGATCAGCTTCCGCCGCTGGTGAGAGCATATCTGAGTGCGAACCCATTCGGGAGTTTTTTCGAGGTGCTGCCAGGCGGAGAGTTCCAGCGATCAGTGAGCCTTCCGACGGTGTTAGGGGAGAGATGGTGGGACACGACGCACACATTCCACTGGAGTTGGGGGGAGATGACGTTGACACCGGAGGATGTGTTTGTGCTGACGGGACTACCTTTTGGAGGGGAGGCCGAGAGTGAGAGGTTTGGGGATGGGCCGATGACACGCCAGGAGGTACGACAGCTATCCCGATGCTTTCTGCTGCTCGTGCTGCATGACTTCTTCTATGCGCGCGGCGGCGACAACCTACGGTTATGGTGGCTGCCTTATCTGCGGTTCTTCAACCAGTTATACACCTTTGCCTGGGGAGGATACGTACTGGCGGTGCTGTATGAGTCGATGGACCTGGTATGCCGTCACATGGAGCTGAACCACCGTGGGTTGGTCACACTTTGGGAGGTAAATTATTTAAAAACTCATTTATCTTTTTACGAGAAAAGCATGTGATTATTATATAAAAACTGACGGTTTTATTAATTGTGATAATTTGTGACAGATGTGGTTCATTGCGCATACCCATCAGGGTATTGGTCAGATCCATCTGCACCCGACCTTCGCAGATGAGTTCCCGCTCTTTAGACGGTACTACAGCGGGAACATAGTTGGGGTGTATCGATATCTGACCCCGGACGTCAGTGCAGGCGACGTTTCTGGGCTACAGCTAGACCAGGTATGAAATTAAATTAATGAAAATTAAATTACTTCCGAAAAATAATAGTTAAGTTATTCATGGTGTATGTTCAACGTGGCAGGTTCAGTGGAGCCCATGGCCGGCATACGTGACGCAGCAGTGGGGGTATGCGGATGCGTTGGCTGCGGCGCGTTCGAGGCGTTTATTCGTGCATGAGTATGGCGCGGCGTTGTACTTGGGGGAGCGCGTGGTGGGGGAGCGCGTGGTGCGGCAGCATACTCCTGGGTTGGGATTCCGGGTTCCGGCATGGCCCCCAGTGGCGATGAGGCGGCCGGTCATGCTGACTGCGGAGGAGAGGGCTCTGTTCCTGGGAGGCGTCCCGATGGAGGGTCTGTTGGTGGAGGGGGAGTACGGGACGTTTGCGCACCGGTACCTGATGAGGGAGATGAAGGGGGTGCGAGGCAGGGTGATATATGCGAGGTACGCGGTCCTCGGGGGAGACCCGATGTATATCCGGAGGCAGTTGTACATCTCGCAGCGGGTCCCAAAGCAGCCCGCACCGGCGCCGAACCGGAGGGCCAAGGGGATTGCGGATTCAAATGATGAGGATCCGCATGGCGAGAGGGACGTGGAGCTGCCGCAAGTGGAGGAGGAGGATGATGAGGGTTCGGAGGAGGTGCCCTTAGGAGGAGGCAACGGTGGGGCGCCCCCAGTAGGGCCCGGCGGGGGAGTAGGGGAGGAGCCGACGGTTGCGGTTTCGCCCGGGCGAGGCAGGGCGCCTAGGGGCGGGAGGAGTCCGGTCGGAGGGCGGAGTCCCGTGTCGAGGCCGCCTATCTCACCGGCCATGGGGAGGACACCGCAGTTGTCGTCGGAGGATATACGGCAGATACTGGAGTCGGCGCAGACACCCGGAGGACGTGGGTCGATGTCGGGATCATCACCCGTGTATGGGCCGGGCGACATGGATTGGGTTCATCATGTGTCGTTCTTGCCGTTGCTACGCACGCCTGTCGGGTCGCCAGGTGCCGGGTCGGTGGGATTGAGGCCGTACTCTCTGTCGACCCCATCATCAGGTGCGGCCCGTGGGATCGTCTTCCGGGAGCTAGGAGAGAGGGAGGCGCAGTTGGGGGCGGAAGCAGGCATAGGGCAGACTCCGGTGGGTGAAGGTGGCGACAAAGGGAAGGGGAAGGCGGTGGCTCCCGAGTCAGAGACGGGAGAGGACACCGGGGAGGACATACCCCCGGTAGGCGGCGCTGACGGAGCTGGTCCGTCACAGGCTCCTGCGGGTGGGGCGCTGGCGTCTTACTCGATCCCGGAGTACCCTCGGGATATCCCCTACTTGGATTTCAGACTACCCAAGCAATACCGGATCCCAGACATACCTGAGGGCGAGGAGCGGATGGGGACCCTAGCACACGTCTCGGGCGAGGAGGTAAGATTTCCTTTTTAAACAGTTAAGCATATGTGTTGATTTATGAATGTTACTGATTGGTAATCTTGGTTTTGACAGAGGGGCTCATTCCTTCTTCGCGAGGTAGCTGAGTTACTGAGGAGCTACTTCAACATGTACGGGCTGCTGACGTTTGCGGCTCCTTTCCCGACGGAGTACATGGGGCGGTACAGCAGACGCTTGGCGGGCGACACGAATGCCACTTACCATCCGTCACGCTCGCAGTCCCGATCAGCGGCTCCTTCTCAGTCGGTCCAGCAGTCAAGGCGCACCTCCCGGCTTGCTCCTTCTCATCAGGGTGCAGGTCGCACGGCTTCAGAGGGTCCAGCGGAGGGTGCTGGAGAGACAGAAGCGAAGCGCCTGCGGACGATGGATCCTCCTCAGCGTTGATGGTGCTGATGGCTCGGCGTTTTATAAAAAACATTAAGTAGTTAACTTAGGCGTATTTTATTTTTAGAGAAAAAAAAACTCATTTTAATTTGAATATGTTTATTTTGTTTAGAAAGATGTTGGTTTATCGATGTGTTTGAATAAAATATTTATGTTTGTTTCGAAAAAATGTTTGTGTGTGATGTGATGGAAATGTTATTTGTGAGTGCAATTGAAAAGTGATTATGTGGTGGCGAAATTATTACCTATTTTCATTATACAAGAAACGGCACGCGTTGAAAGAATGCGATTAAGTGTAATTAAGTTAAATTGCGAGAAATGGTTAAGTACATGTGTTGGCAAGAAATTATCAAATCTATATGCATGCTATGATGGATCGTTCTTCCTGAACAAAGTCTGGCAATATTCGTATCATGATGTATTGTAAAAAAGATTTGAAAAAAGGAAGTTTTTAACCAAAGGGGGAGAGCCAACCGTACGCCCCACCCGCACGGGGTAGCCGTACGGTTGGGAGCCAGTCGCACGGTTGGCCAGCCAGCCGTACGGTTGGGGCCCAACCGTGCGGTTGGCATGTACAGTTATGCTATAAATAGAGCGCGAATTTGTCCTTTTTTCCATCATCAAAGTCACCATTCACCCTATAGCTTCTTCTTTCTCTATTACCATGTCTACCTTTCATACCCATGCTTCTTTCTCCCTTTTGTCTGATTTCGTGTCCATGGCTGAGGCCGACTGTGGTCTCAACTGGGGCGATCTGAGCCACCTTCATTGCTGGTGTTCTCATGACATCAATTTTTCTTTTTTGCTTGGTATTGCTGAGTTCTGGGATCCTGAGGACCACTGTTTCCGTATCGGTTTAGACGAGTTGTGTCCGACGATTGAGGAGTTCACACTACTGATGCGGCAGGATGTTTCATGGCCACTGGCCTCCTTGCGAGATGCTAGGAGTCCTCGTGTTATGCTGGTGGAGTTTCTGGGTTTGCGGGAGAGTGAGTGCCAGCCTATGATAGTCGACGGTCGACTCCATCTGCGTCACTTGGCAGACTTTTTCCTTCATCATGGTGACGACCCGGCTTACTATTCAGGTCGGACTTCTGCTTGTATGATTTTTGCTTTTTCTCAGATGCTCTTGGTTACCGATGATGCTATTCTGGTAGACCCACTGATTATCTGAGTTGTATCTGAGGCTAGACGCGGCCATTTGGTGACTCCCATTTTACTGGCGGAGACACTGAATGGTTTGGATGCCGTGGTTCAGTCTCGACTTAGTCATTTTCGAGGTAGCCCATATCTACTGTATATGTGGGTTACTGAGAAGTTTCGGTATCTGGAGACTCGGCTTCCCTGGGATTCTCGGCATTTCTTCCAGCGTCCTGATTACGCCCAAATTCATCGTCTGTCGTCATATGATTGGGCTGTTCGGTTTTCTGAGTCCTCTTCTTCGATTCGTTGGGAGGTTCCATGGTGGCGTATGAGGACCATGATCATGAGTATGGGTGGGCAGAACTACCTTCGGTTTCAAGGTTTGAGAGAGACATCATTCTACATCCCCGGACGGCTGACGAGGCAGTTCGGTGTTCCCCTGAGTATACCCCTTCCGCTGAGAGATTTTTCTTCGATCGCTCTTCCTATTACCCCGAGACTAGAGACGACCTTACGAGGTCTTTGGTCTACCCGCTTTGTTCGGCGATTTCATGGAGGAGAGGTTGGCATTACCCAGGTGACCCGTTCTGATATCGTGCTACATATTTGGCGTCGAGTTCGGCAGACCATTGAGCATGAGCCTATGATGATGAGGTGGTTTCGGTTTGCAGATTCACCGGTGACTGATGAGACAGTGCTTGCTTCGTATCAGACCATGGATCGAGAGAGGATCTTATATTCTGCTGATGACGGTTAGGTTAGGTGTGGTAGGCAGCTTCTTTATGAAAGCTTTCTGGGATTAGGTAGGTAAAATATATAGGGAAAGTATGTAAGAACTGATGTAGTTATGTTTGTAGGTTATCTTGTACGAAAGAACTTTTTATGTATGGAAAATCTCTTTCTGCCTTTCTTCTTGCGTCCAAATGAATGAATATTATTACAATGAATAGACCGGGCCTGATATTCAGGTTGCCTACGTTTCCCCGTTGTTTTTTTTTTGTTTTTGTTTTTGTTTTTTTTTTTTTTGCGGGGCTCAGGTCTCCGTAGTTCATGGGTACAATTTTTTACTGATAGTATTTCTTTAATCGGTCAAGGTTGACTGGTAAGTTTAACTCTTGGCCATCAATGTCGGTAAGGAGAACGGCACCCCCGGATAGGATTTTAGTAACAATGTAAGGGCCTGTCCATTTTGGCGAGAATTTTCCTCTTGGGTCTCGGGCTGGTTCACGAATTTCTTTGAGGATTAGGTCTCCAACTATGATGCTTCTGTCTCGGATCTTTTTATTAAAGGCTTTGGCGACACGTTTTTGATATCCTTGATGTTGATATGAAGCCCTCAATCGGTTTTCATCAATCATTGCCAACTCTTCATACCGAGCCTTTACCCAATCACTCTCAGTAACTTGATTTTCCAAGATAACCCGTAAAGAAGGTATTTCCATTTCCACTGGTAAAACCGCTTCCATGCCATATGTAAGTGAAAAAGGCGTTGATCCCGTAGAAACCCTCTCAGTAGTTCGATATCCCCAAAGTGCGTATGGGAGCTTTTCAGGCCAATCTCTACCGGATTTAACCATTTTGCTAATGATATTCTTCAAATTCTTATTAGCAGCCTCCACGGCCCCATTAGTTTGTGGGCGGTATGGTGAGGATTTGTGGCGTCTGATTCCGTATTCTTCCATGATTTCGTTGGCTGCGCCTTCAAAATGCGTACCATTATCGGATATTATCTCATGCGGTACCCCGTATCGGCATATGATGTTGTGTCGGATGAATCGTGCCACTTTTCGGGCATTCAAATCTTTGTAAGACTCGGCCTCAACCCATTTGGTGAAATAGTCGATAGCTACTAGGATGTATTCATGCCCATTACTTCCTTTTGGCGAGATCTTACCGATTATGTCAATACCCCAGATGGAAAACGGCCAAGGAGATGTCATAGGGTATAATTCTTTTGGTGGGAGCTTTTGTGCCTTGGCGTATATTTGACATTGGTGACACCCTTTGACGTATTCAAAACAATCTTTTTGCATTGTTAACCAGTAATACCCTTGACGAACTATCTTTCGTGCCAATGTATGACCGCTCATATGTGGGCCACACTCTCCACTGTGGATTTGTTCCATCATTGCTCGGGACTTTTCTTCATCGAGACATTGACGGTGTATACCGTCATCATTTCTTCGGTATAGTTTTCCGGCACAAATGATAAACCGGGATGCGAGGCGGCGAAGCGTGACCCGAGTGGTTTTGTCAGCATGTGATGGGTATTCATTATGCTTGAGTAATTGCCAGATATCGTAGTACCAAACCTTCTGATCGATCTCATTTCCACGTTCAACATCGAATGATAAGCAAAATACCGGATTTATCCGTCTTTGAATCTGAATCTGAATTTCTTCTTTCTCCCCCGAAATTTCAATCATCGAGGCCAGAGTAGCTAAGGCATCAGCAAAATTGTTCTGTGTTCTCGGGATGTAGAAGAATTCAATGCACTCAAATTTCTCAGAAGTTTCTTCGAGTTGAGTTAAGAAGGGCACAAGTTTTTCCTCTTTGATCTTCCATTTTTTCAAGATCTGATGAATAATGAGAGCGGAATCCCCAAACACTTGAATTTTACGAACCCCTTTCTGCAAAGCAATTTCTAACCCGACAATACAAGCTTCGTATTCCGCGATATTGTTGGTACATGGAAATTCTAATCGAAAAGACATAGGTGCATGTGTCTGATCTGGCGAAATTAGTAGGATCCCGATTCCATTCCCGTTTCGATTACAAGCCCCATCAAAGTACATTTTCCATTCATCATTTTTGGTAATCTCCATGATACTTTCATCGGGAAATTCGAAGTCCTGTAGCTCGGCATCAATGATTGGATTGCCTGCTAAGTGATCTGTTATGACTTGCCCTTTGACGGCCTTTTGAGTGACATAAGAAATGTCGAATTCTGAAAGCAGGAACATCCATTTAGCCATTCGGTTAGTCAACATCGGCTTTTCGAATAAGTACCGCAAGGGATCTAGACGAGAGATCAAGATCACGGAAAATACCAACATATAATGTCGCAACTTCGGGGTAGCCCAAACTAACGCAGCGCATGATTTCTCTAGGGACATATAATTTTGTTCTCCCGGAGAAAGCTTTTTGCTGAGGTAATATATTGCCTGCTCAGTTTTTGTTTGCAACAAATGCTGTGCCAACATTGCTCCAACTGAGGAGTCATTGACCGACATGTATAGTATCAATGGAATGCCCACTTGGGGAGGTGCTAAGACTGGCGGATTAGACAAATATTGCTTAATCTTATCAAATGCTTCCTGGCATTGCTTGTTCCACTGCCCATCCAAACTCTTTTGGAGTAGCTTAAAAATTGGTTCGCACGTTCGAGTCAACTGTGAAATGAATCTGCTGATGAACTGTAGTCTCCCGAGGAAGCCCCGTATTTCCTTTTCGGTTTTAGGAACTGGCATTTCTTGAATAGCTTTAACCTTTGCCGGATCCACCTCGATTCCCTTTCTGCTGACTATATACCCCAACATCTTGCCTTTGGTGACCCCGAATACACATTTCTGAGGATTCAAACGCATCTGGAATTGCATAAGCCGTTCAAAGAAGACACGAAGAGTCTCCACATGACTTGCCCGGTCTAATGATTTGATGATCATGTCGTCGACATACACTTCCACTTCTTTATGAATCAGATCATGAAATAGAGTAGTTGCGGCTCGCTGATATGTGGCCCTGGCATTTTTCAACCCAAATGGCATGACGGTGTAACAATAGGTACCCCATGGTGTGATAAAGGCCGTCTTTTCCTGATGATCAGGATGCATTTTGATATGATTATACCCGGCAAATCCATCGACGAATGATTTTAAAGCATGATTTGCAGTGTTGTCGACAATGAGATCAATATTTGGCAGTGGAAAATCATCTTTTGGACATGCAGCATTTAAATTGCGATAATCAACACAAACCCGTACTTTGCCATTGGCTTTTGGCACTGGTACTATGTTGGCCAACCAAGTAGGGTATTCAACAACCCGTATGAATCCAACATCCAATTGCTTTGTGACTTCTTCTTTAACTTTGAGCGACCATTCAGGTACTAGTTTTCTTAACTTTTGCTTGACAGGTTTACATTCGGGTTTAGTGTGTATTTCATGCATCACAATGTTGGCATCTAAACCCGGCATATCAGCATATGACCAAGCGAAAACATTAACAAACTCTTTCAACAAATTTTCTAAGTCTGTTTTTTCATCACGGCTTAATTCGGCCCCAATTTTTATTTCTTTTATATCATCGGATGTTCCCAGATTTATTGTGACCGTGTCTCCCTCAATGGGTTGTATTCGCTGCTCATCATTCAAATTCTCATTCATAATTTCAACATCACAAGAATCAAAGTAAGGGAAAAGATTGGTAATTTTATTGATAGAAACATCACTTTGCACAGATAGCATACATTCTAAATTTCGTACGTTTCTATCAATATTTCTCTCTGTCTGCTTCTTCTTTCCTTCGATAGGACGTATAAGATGCACAGGATCCCCAAGGTAATCTTCCTCAATTGCCATGACCTCAAACATGTTACCCAGCATATCTTCCTCTTCCAGTGGCTCGACAGGTAGCCGGGTAATCTTTGACCGAGATGAGAAGGTGTGAGTAAATCCTCCACTGATATATGAGTCTTCTTCAAAGAAAATTTCTAATCCCAGTTTTCTTTTTCCCTCTTCATTTACCCATGGTTCCTGAAACCCGCAGTAAGGAAAGTCTTCACCCTCTTTTATAAACCATCCGTTTAACGAACTATCGGCAGATACGGCACTTTTCATTCGGCTAGCATCTCCCATATATCCCAACCCAGCAAGAGGACTCGGTTGTTGGTATGGTTCAATCATTTGTGCAATGCCGGCTTGATATTTTCCCAAACCAATCCCCGGTAAAAATTCCATTTTCCTCATCATCTTTATTACTTGCGTATTCATGGTCGACATATTATCAGGGGGCAGATAATTCACAGTCTGCGTGGTAAGAGTTTGCACCTTTGGTTCATACAAAAATCCCCCGAGTTGGACATCTTGGCTTCCGATTCCCAATACTGGCGAGTTTTTTGGGACTATTGCCCTTTCAGGATCTCCCTTGATGATGATGATATCCCCGTTGAAGGGTATTTTCATTTTTTGATGAAGGGAAGAAGGCAGTGCGCCAACCTCATGTAACCAAACTCGTCCCAATAACAAATTAAAGCTCGAAGGGATATATATGACTTGAAACTCAGTGGTAAATGAAGCCGGTCCTATTTGCATACTCAGCATGATGGAACCTAATACCTCCCGCTTGGTATTGTCGTATGCTCGTACTGTGACTGGTGATTCTTCCATGGCAGTTAAATCAATACCCAAACGAACAGCAGTTTTCAACGGGCATACGTTAATTGTAGAACCGTTATCCACAAGCACGTACGGTATAGACATTCCATAAGCAACAACGGTGATATGTAGAGCTTGGTTATGATCCCGACCCAGTGGTGATAAATCTTCATCAGAAAACCCAAGAACTTGTTTTTGTACCCCCATTGAAGCGATCATTGCTGTTAACTCATTTGGGGTGGCTTCAAGAGGAACAACCGATTCATCTAACATTTTCATTAGTGCCATACGATGTGGCTTGGATGCCACCAGAAGTCCCCAGATTGAAATTTGGGCTTGTGTTTTCTTCAACTGTTCAACAACACGCCCTTCTTCTGGGTTTTTTGTAGGTTCGATGGGAGGAGCGACATCAATAGGTTGCTTGGTACTTGGCGGTTGATACACTCTCCCAGAACGGGTCAATTGTTGGACCCATGTCGCGACTGGATCACTTGCCCCTTTAGGTGTTTCAACTGGAGTTGGAGGCGGCCCCTCATTGACTTGCGAAACTGTATTCCAGTCAAAGGCGATCATGTTTATCTGTGAGCAATTCTTTCTTGGATGGGTGTCCTTTTTTATTGTTTTTTCCTGGTTATACCCGAGCCCTTGTCGCCTCGGGTTGCCTTTAAACTGTGGAAAGTGGGCGATCCCTTGATTCTGTTTACCGAGCCCAAAACCTGGTATGAACTGCATTTGTTTCATCCAGCCCATAACTTTTGGGCTAACCATCTCTTGTGACTGCATGGTGCATGTTTCATCAACGGATAACCCCAACAATGTTTCATCCTTGATTTCTTCAACGGATTTCTGGGACCTCGAGGGAGTATATTGAATGACTGTGGGCGAAGGCCTTAGACAACTGAATTTCCAAACTTCAACATTTTATGTGTTTTCGGCGGGTTTAATCAAGAGTACAGGATCTGGTAAATCTGAATCCTCCTCGATAGCATTTATCCGGTGATTGGGGAGGGGGTTCCTTGCAACTTTCGGGGCTGACGGGTCAGGAATCCTTTTGCTATCAATTAAGTTCTGGATAGCATGCGGCAAGGCCATACAACTATCGGTAGTGTGTCCGAAACCTTGGTGATATTCGCAATGTTCATTCATGTTCCAATGAGGTGGTATCTGTTGTGGTAATGGCCTCGGATTCATGGGATACATAATCCCGGCTTCTTTCAGTTGTCCGCAAACCTTTCCCAACGGTCCCGGTAATTGCGAAAAATGTCTATCTCGTGAGCGATTCTGATCAAATGTCCTGAGATTACTGTTGTTGTTGTTACGATACCCCAAATCCCCAATGTTTTTCACAGAGTTTTGACCAAAGGGGTTTCCGGAATACCCCCGACCGTAGTTACCAGAAGACGTGACTTGATTGATGGCAGACGTGGAAGTCTTCTTGTACTGTGAAGCGGATTTTTTGATTTTAGCATGCTTGGCTAATTCCTCCTCAATTTCGTTGCCTACGTGGAGTAGGGCTTTGAACCTGCCAAAGAACTGGTGTCCCATTTGGGCCCGAATATCTGGTTTTAAATTCTTCACAATCATTCCGAGTTGTTCCTCTTCATCTAGGCGCTCCACCATTTGGGCGGCCAATTCCCTCCATCTTGTTACAAACTCACTAATACTTTCATTCTCCTTCTGCTTAGCCATCTCTAGATGTTTCCTTGTAACTTTGAGCTCTTCATTAATTTTGTACTGTGACACAAACTCTTGGACGATGGCAGACCATGATCTGACACGGTGCTTTTCAAGGTTCAAAAACCAACTCTGGGCCGGTCCTGCCAAAGTGAGATGAAAGGAATTGGCTAATTCAGCCTCACCGAGATCATAAATCCTCATTGAACGGACATAGGATTTCAGATGGAGTTCTGGTGGTGTAGTGCCTGTAAATTTTGGAATGGAAGGCATCTTAAAACCCACTGGATAATGAGCCTCAGGGTATAAGTTGTAGCTTTGCATCTGGGTTAAATCGTTCGAACTTTCAACTACCTTTTGGGTAAGTGCTTTCAACTGCTCCTTAAGCTCAGACAAGTCCCTATCCCCCCGGTGAGTTTCTATTGGTGTGGGGCCCTCCCCTTGGATGCTCATGGGCCTTCTTATTGGGTCATAGTACAAATCGTGGTACGGTTCATGGATCGGTTGCATCTGTGGAGGGGCTTGATTGGTTAGGTCTTATTGTAACCAGTTGCCGACCGGATCAGGCATGGGTTTGGGTTGGTTCAACTGTTCATACGGCGGTGGTACTTCGGTATGAACTGAAAGTGGCGGTGGTGGTGGTAAAATAACCGGAGTTTCTCTTGGTGGTTCTGTCTGAAAGAGATATGTCCTAGGACTATTCATAGATTATGATTTGTACTTGGATATCTTATGCTTATTGTTATTAATAAAGTTTATTTATTTTACTTTATAATCTCTTGTAAATAATATTTATTAATACTAGTTCATCAAGTACGTGACTAGATTGTGGGATGCTAGTAATGTAATAATAATATTGTTTAGATGCCCCTAATCTTGTATCAATAACCTAGGATCACATTGATATAATGATTAGAGTATGGGTCAGCTGATGACTATGTTCCACAAGTCATGGATATGGAGATATCAAGCTGAACATACTGATACTTGTTAGGGAACAAAGTATTGGACTGACCCGCTTTGGGGACACTGCGAGGAGTGTTATATAATGTCATCAGTGATGTTCCCCATTTGTGATATCGTATTATCCTCAGACCTGAGATCGCCATGGTTACCAACATAGGGATTAGCATGTCAGGCATTATCAAACGTTGCTCTTGACCGAGTAATTATAAAGATGATGACTGAGCATACTATGAACTATGTAGAGGTATGTGGTTGATCAAGATGGGATTTGTCACTCTCATATATTGAGAGAGATATCGTTGGGCCCCTTGATAAGTGTAATTAATATTTGCATGGCCATGCACAAATGAGATGTCATTTGTTTTGGATTAATTATACTTAGAGATCAAGAAATAAAGATTGAACTATACAAGAATGACACTTGCCTAGTCTTGTGTTCAATCTAGATATCGATTGACAAAAGGAGTTAATGTGTGAAATATCAATTTAAGGTTGTGTCGTTTTTGACCTTTATACCCTTTGGATAATAGTAATGTTTTACTAGAAACCGCTTACTGTTCGTATAATAAAACGGGTTTTAATTGTACGGCCAAAGAGTGTAAAACCTACAGGGTCGCACACCAAAACGAGTTGGATCAAAACGAATTAAAACGGGCCAAGTTGGACTTGGGCCCAGTTCGTTTGTTGCTTAGGGTTCTCACTAGGGTTCCCTTATAAAAGGGAACCTTTGTTCTTCTTGGCCGTCAACGAAATTGAGAGAGGCAAGAAAATTCGAAATAGCAGAGAGAACCCTAGAGGGCTCTAGTACACCAAGCAAGATCTCATCTCGTTCGTGTGTGCATACCGTAGAGGCGTCGTGTTTTCTACGCTAAGGACGACAACAACAGAAGGATCAGATCCATCCTGTTCGTTTCATTGACATCAAATCTCGATTAAGGTATGTCATCTGTCGATTTTATTGAACTGCATAGATCATAGGATTCAATGATTAGTGCGTAAATTAGTGTATGCGATGCATGATTACTGCCCTAATTTACTAACACTGTCATGCGCCCTTTAGCCAACTCGTCCAACTTGGCACGAGTATTTTTATTGTCACTTAATAACATGGCCATGCTTTGGTTCAGATTCATCAACATCCGATACATATCTTCGGGATTTGGTAACGGAACATTCATGTTTCCACTCGAACTGGCTAGGTTTGGATCAACATTCAAAGACGGAGTGTGGTGTATCGGCTGACCCTCGACGGTATTATTCTGTGGCATTCCCGGGTTTGGGTAAAAAGGACCGGGCGGTGGATCCGCTGCATTGTTCAGTCGGTTGTTCACATTCCGGTTCGGGGTATTCTGGTCCATATTTTCAGAAGAATCTGGGAACTACGTTACGAATTGGGAAGGTGTTAGGCACCCAATTCGCCCTTTCGGTCTCTTAATGGATCATGTATTTAATTCCTATTTTAGATATCTTGCAAGTAGTTTGAATAGTTTTCAGAATAGTCCTTTCCAGATAAATTTGATTTAAAACAATATTTTGAAATCAGACTCGAGCTTTGCGAGCGCCTACGTATTCATTCGTAGAATGAAATCAGAGTCTCGTAGTTCCTTTCTTTTGGAAACTGTTTTTGTATTTTTGTTTCTTTTGAAAACGTGTCAAAACAGGTTTTAGATTTCTTGTAAAACTTAGAAAGGATTTGTTTTGAAAGCAATGAACTTCTTTGCAAGTTATCTAATTTTCTATATTAAGAAATGAATTTAAATGCAGTACTAAAATTAAGGAGGGTTGTAGAAAATATACCTGCTGCGCTTGAAGAAGATAGGAGGACTTTGCCTTGACTTTCTTCTCTCTCTAGAGCTTTCTCTCTCTAAAGCTTTCTCTCACTAGCCTTCTCTCTCAGAATTTCTCTAGAAATGACTTTCTAGAGACTTTGACAAAGCTCCTACTTACCAAAAATACTATTCAATGTTGATGATCCCAAAATGGGATCCCAAGGGTCCTATTTATAGCAACATTTGCGCCAAAAACGCTCCAAAAGAGGCCAACCGCAGGGGTAGCCGCATGGGGTGCGGCTGGGGCGTGCGACAGGGGTGTGCCAGCCGTACGGCTAGCAGGTAGCCGTACGGTTGGGCGTGCGGCTAGGGGGTGCAGTTAGGAGGTGCCAACCGTACGGTTCGATCTTCGTGTACATGATGATGGGAGGCCCACCAGAGGGAGGGGAGGCGCCGGAGCTACTCCCGGGGGACGAGGTGGAGTCGATCACCGCGATGATGGATGGGCGCCTGATCTGCGCGCCACATCATGACGACTGGGAGGGTGTGGCCTGGGAGGGGCCACTGGGGGCAGACGGATCGCTTCAGCGGGCGATGTATCGGGATGTACCCTTGATCTCGCCGGGAGAGGGGCGAGAGTGGCTGTTGATGTAGCCTGCGGCACACGAGATCCGCCGTCGGACTAGGGTATGCTCTAATATTTAGTATTGAATTATGTGATTTTTTGAAAAAGATGCAAATGAAAAGATATGCATGAAATGTGATAGATTTAATAATTACTTGCCATAATAGATATATACTCAACATTATTTATTTTTAAAAAAAGTTTGTTAGTGAGCCTTATTAAAATCCGTGATGTAACAGAGGATCGGACGTTGCCGTGGCATCACGCGCGCTGTGCCTGAGCTTCGAGATCAGCTTCCGCCGCTGGTGAGAGCATACTTGAGTGCGACCCCATTCGGACGATTTATCGAGGTGCTGCCAGGCGGAGAGTTCCAGCGATCAGTGAGCCTTCCGACGGTGTTAGGGGAGAGATGGTGGGACACGACGCACACATTCCACTGGAGTTGGGGGGAGATGACGTTGACACCGGAGGATGTGTTCGTGCTGACAGGGCTGCCTTTCGGGGGGAGGCTTTGGTGCCTAACCCCGCGTACGCATTACTCTAGATGGTATGGGAGCGGCACTAGGATGGAGGCCTAGCAGGATTGTGGCGGATGGGATACGCCACACGGCGATGGTGCAGCATATCGAGGCCGAGAGCGGGAGGTTTGGCGATGGTCCGATGACACGCCAGGAGGTGCGGCAGCTATCCCGATGCTTTCTGCTGCTTGTGCTGCATGATTTCTTCTATGCGCGGGGCGGCGACAACCTACGGTTATGGTGGCTGCCTTATCTGCGGTTCTTCGACCAGTTGTACACTTTTGCCTGGGGAGGATACGTACTGGCGGTGCTGTATGAGTCGATGGACTTGGTGTGCCGTCACATGGAGCTGAACCACCGTGGGTTGGTCACGCTTTGGGAGGTAAGTTATTTAAAAATTCATTTATGTTTTTACGAGGAAAGCATGTGATTATTATATAAAAACCGACGGTTTTACTAATTGTGGTAATTTGTGACAGATGTGGTTTATTGCGCATACCCATCAGGGTATTGGTCAGATCCATCTGCACCCAACCTTCGCAGATGAGTTCCCGCTTTTCCGACAATACTACAGCGGGAACATAGTGGGGGTGTATCGATATCTGACCCCGGACGTCAGTGCAGGCGCGTACATTTCTCCCACACATTCCCCACGAAAGGAATCTGCTTCACATTTCTCCCAAAGATTGAAATTTCTCTTAGTACCACACCCCACGAAGGGATACACCACAAGACCAAGAATATTCTCTCACTTCTCCCTAAGAAATGGGAAAACTTCAAGAACACTCATTTTCCACCACGATCATTTGGATTCGGTAAAATGCCAAGCCCCCCCTCGTGTAGTCCTACACATTGAGGGTGGTGTGCCACTGAGGGTAATGTATCACTGAGGGTAGATGGAAGAAAAGGTTGATGTGTCGTGTCACCCGGCCAAAAGGAAAGGGGCAATTTTTGGGTTGCATCACCTGAAGCATAAAAGAATCCGCATGCCAGAAAGGGTATACTCTGATTCACCCGAGAGTCGTGAATCGTTGTCTTCTTATCATCCCAGTATTCTTGGGGACAAGAATCCCGGGACGAGAGGGTCTGTGAACACCCCAATCCACGACTCTCGTGCGAATACGAGAGGGTCTATGAACACCCCAATCGTTGGCACCTCCTAACCGCACCCCCCTGTCGCACGCCCAACCGTACGGCTACCTGCCAACCGTACGGTTGGCACCTCCTAACCGCACCCCCTAGCCGCACGCCCAACCGTACGGCTACCTGCCAGCCGTACGGCTGGCACACCCCTGTCGCACGCCCCAGCCGCACCCCATGCGGCTACCCCTGCGGTTGGCCTCTTTTGGAGCATTTTTGGCGCAAATGTTGCTATAAATAGGACCCTTGGGATCCCATTTTGGGATAATCAACATTGAATAGTATTTTTGGGAAGTAGGAGCTTTGTCAAAGTCTCTAGAAAGTCATTTTTAGAGAAATTCTGAGAGAGAAGGCTAGTGAGAGAAAGCTTTAGAGAGAGAAAGCTCTAGAGAGAGAAAGCTCTAGAGAGAGAAGGAAATCAAGGCAAGGTTCTTATTTCTTCTCCAAGCGCATCAGGTATATTTTCTACGACCCTCCTTAATTTCAATACTGCATTTAATTTCAATTTTAATATAAAAAATTAGATAACTTGCAAAGAAGTTCATTGCTTTCAAAACAAGTCCTTTCTAAGTTTTACAAGAAATCTAAAACCTGTTTTGACACGTTTTCAAGACAAACAAAAATACAAAAACAGTTTCCAAAAGAATGGAACTACGAGACTCTGATTTCATTCTACGAATGAATACGTAGGCGCTCGCAAAGCTCGAGTCTGATTTCAAAATATTGTTTTAAACTAAATTTATCCAGAAAGGACTATTCTAAAAACCATTCGAACTACTTGCAAGATATCTAAAATAGGAATTAGATACATGATCCATTAAGAGACCGAAAGGGCGAATTGGGTGCCTAACACCTTCCCAATTCGTAACGTAGTTCCCGAACCCTAGCAAAGTAAATTTTCAAAATAATTCTCTGGTTTCAAACGTATGAAGGATAATTCATTTTCGAATTGTCCTTCGTACGATCTTTTGTTTGTTTTCTCGTAAAACAAACTGGCGACTCTACAAAACACGTTTTCCGAGCGCTCCTGCGCATTTTTTATGAGCCAGCCGCACCCCCCTGTCGCACGCCCAACCGTACGGCTACCTGCCAACCGTACGGTTGGCACCTCCTAACCGCACCCCCTAGCCGCACGCCCAACCGTACGGCTACCTGCCAGCCGTACGGCTGGCACACCCCTGTCGCACGCCCCAGCCGCACCCCATGCGGCTACCCCTGCGGTTGGCCTCTTTTGGAGCATTTTTGGCGCAAATGTTGCTATAAATAGGACCCTTGGGATCCCATTTTGGGATCATCAACATTGAATAGTATTTTTGGTAAGTAGGAGCTTTGTCAAAGTCTCTAGAAAGTCATTTCTAGAGAAATTCTGAGAGAGAAGGCTAGTGAGAGAAAGCTTTAGAGAGAGAAAGCTCTAGAGAGAGAAGAAAGTCAAGGCAAAGTCCTCCTATCTTCTTCAAGTGCAGCAGGTATATTTTCTACAACCCTCTTTAATTTTAGTACTGCATTTAAATTCATTTCTTAATATAGAAAATTAGATAACTTGCAAAGAAGTTCATTGCTTTCAAAACAAATCCTTTCTAAGTTTTACAAGAAATCTAAAACCTGTTTTGACACGTTTTCAAAACAAACAAAAATACAAAAACAGTTTCCAAAAGAAAGGAACTACGAGACTCTGATTTCATTCTACGAATGAATACGTAGGCGCTCGCAAAGCTCGAGTCTGATTTCAAAATATTGTTTTAAATCAAATTTATCCGGAAAGGACTATTCTGAAAACTATTCAAACTACTTGCAAGATATCTAAAATAGGAATTAAATACATGATCCATTAAGAGACCGAAAGGGCGAATTGGGTGCCTAACACCTTCCCAATTTGTAACGTAGTTCCCGAACCCTAGCAAAGTCAATTTTCAAAATAAATCTCTGGTTTCAAACGTATGAAAGATAGTTCGTTTTCGAATTATCCTTCGTACGATCTTTTGTTTGTTTTCTCGTAAAACAAACTGGCGACTCTACAAAACACGTTTTTCAAATAAAACCGAGAACGAGGACTCTTTTCTTCTCTCGGGTTATGGGTCCGCGGCCGCTACATCATACTCCATCTTTGAATGTTGATCCAAACCTAGCCAGTTCGAGTGGAAACATGAATGTTCCATTACCAAATCCCGAAGATATGTATCGAATGTTGATGAACTTGAACCAAAGCATGACCATGTTATTAAGTGACAATAAAAATACTCGTGCCAAGTTGGACGAGTTGGCTAAAGGGCGCATGACAGAATCACCAAGAGAAACTCCGGTTATTCTACCACCACCACCGCCACTCTCAGTTCATACCGAAGTACCACCGCCGTATGAACAGTTGAACCAACCCAAACCCATGCCTGATCCGGTCGGCAATTGGTTACAACAGGACCTGACCAATCAAGCCCCTCCACAGATGCAACCGATCCATGAACCATACCACGATCCGTATTATGACCCAATAAGAAGGTCCATGAGTATCCAAGGGGAGGGCCCCACGCCAATAGAAACTCACCGGGGGGATAGAGACTTGTCTGAGCTTAAGGAGCAGTTGAAAGCACTTACCCAAAAAGTAGCTGAGAGTTCGAACGATTTGACCCAGATGCAAAGCTACAACTTATACCCTGAGGCTCATTATCCCGTGGGTTTTAAGATGCCCTCCATCCCAAAATTTACAGGCACTACACCACCAGAACTCCATCTGAAATCTTATGTCCGTTCAATGAGAATTTATGATCTCGGTGAGGCTGAATTAGCCAATTCCTTTCACCTCACTTTGGCAGGACCGGCCCAGAGTTGGTTTTTGAACCTTGAAAAGCATCGTGTTAGATCATGGTCCGCCATTGTCCAAGAGTTTGTGTCACAGTACAAAACTAATGAGGAACTTAAAGTTACAAGGAAACATCTAGAGATGGCTAAGCAGAAGGAGAATGAGAGTATTAGTGAGTTTGTAACAAGATGGAGGGAACTGGCCGCCCAAATGGTGGAGCGCCTAGATGAAGAGGAACAACTCGGAATGATTGTGAAGAATTTGAAACCAGATATTCGCACCCAAATGGGACACCAGTTCTTTGGAAGGTTCAAAGCCCTACTCCACGTAGGCAACGAAATTGAGGAGGAATTAGCCAAGCAGGCTGAAATCAAAAAATCCGCATCACAGTACAAGAAGACTTCCACGTCTGCCATCAATCAAGTTACGTCTTCTGGGTCCTACGGTCGGGGGTATTCCGGCAACCCCTTCGGTCAAAACTCTGTGAAAAACATTGGAGATTTGGGATATCGTAACAACAACAACAGTAATCTCGGGACATTTGATCAGAATCGCTCACGAGATAGACATTTTTCGCAATTACCGGGACCGTTGGGAAAGGTTTTCGAACAACTGAAAGAAGCCGGGATTATGTATCCCATGAATCCGAGACCATTACCACAACAGATACCACCTCATTGGAACATGAATGAACATTGCGAATATCACCAAGGTTTCGGACACACTACCGATAGTTGTATGGCCCTGCGGCATGCTATCCAGAACTTAATCGATAGCAAAAGAATTCCTGATCCGTCAGCCCCGAATGTCGCAAGGAATCCCCTTCCTAATCATCGGATCAATGCTATCGAGGAGGATTCAGATTTACCAGATCCTGTACTCTTGATTAAACCCGCCGGGAATACGAAAAATGTTGAAGTTTGGAAATTCAGCTGTCCAAAGCCTTCGCCCACAGTCATTCAATATACTCCACCGAGGTCCCAAAAATCAGTTGAAGAAATCGAGGATGAAACATTGTTGGGGTTATCCGTTGATGAAACATGCACCATGCAGTCACAAGAGATGGTTAGCCCAAAAGTTATGGGCTGGATGAAACAAATGCAGTTCATGCCAGGTTTTAGGCTCGGTAAACAGAATTAAGGGATCGCCCACTTTCCACAGTTTAAAGGCAACCCGAGGCGACAGGGGCTCGGGTATAACCAAGGAAAAACAATAAAAAAGGACACCCATCCAAGAAAGAATTGCTCACAGATAAACATGATCACCTTTGACTGGAACACAGTTTCGCAAATCCACGAAAGGTCACCTCCAACTCCAGTTGAAACACCTGAAGGGGCAAGTGATCCAGTCGCGACATGGGTCCAACAATTGACCCGTTCTGGGAGAGTGTACCAACCGCCAAATACCAAGCAACCTATTGATGTCGCTCTTCCCAACGAACCTGCAAAAGACCCGGAAGAAGGGCGTGTTGTTGAACAGTTAAAGAAAACACAAGCCCAAATTTCAATCTGGGGACTCCTGGTAGCATCCAAGCCACATCGTATGGAACTAATGAGAATGTTAGATGAATCGGTTGTTCCTCTTGAAGCCACCCCAAATGAGTTAACAGCGATGATCGCTTCAATGGGGGTACAAAAACAAGTTCTTGGGTTTTCTGATGAAGATTTATCACCACTGGGTCGGGATCATAACCAAGCTCTACATATCACCGTTGTTGCTTATGGAATGTCTATACCGTATGTGCTTGTCGATAACGGTTCCACGATTAACGTATGCCCATTGAAAACTGCTGTTCGTTTGGGTATTGATTTAACTGCCATGGAAGAATCACCAGTCACAGTGCGAGCATACGACAATACCAAGCGGGAGGTATTAGGTTCCGTCATGCTGAGTATGCAAATAGGACCGGCTTCATTTACCACTGAGTTTCAAGTCATAGATATCCCTTCAAGCTTTAATTTGTTATTGGGACGAGTTTGGTTGCATGAGGTTGGCGCACTGCCTTCTTCCCTTCATCAAAAAATGAAAATACCCTTCAACGGGGATATCATCATCATCAAGGGAGATCCTGAAAGGGCAATAGTCCCAAAAAACTCGCCAGTATTAGGAATCGGAAGCCAAGATGTCCAACTCGGGGGATTTTCGTATGAACCAAAGGTGCAAACTCTTACCATGCAGACTGTGAATTATCTGCCCCCTGATGATATGTCAACCATGAATACGCAAGTGATAAAGATGATGAGGAAAATGGAATTCTTACCGGGGATTGGTTTGGGAAAATATCAAGCCGGCATTGCCCAAATGATCGAACCATTCCAACAACCGAGTCCTCTTGTTGGGTTGGGATATGTGGGAGATGTTAGCCGAATGAAAAGTGCCGTATCTGCCGATAGTTCATTAAACGGATGGTTTATAAAAGAGGGTGAAGACTTTCCTTACTGCGGGTTTCAGGAACCATGGGTAAACGAAAAGGGTAAAAGACAACCGGGATTAGAAATTTTCTATGAAGAAGACTTATATATCAGTGAAGGATTTACCCACACCTTCTCATCTCGGTTAAAGATTACCCGGCCACCTGTCGAGCCACTGGAAGAGGAAGATATGCTGGGTAATATGTTTGAGGTCATGGCAATTGAGGAAGATTACCTTGGGGATCCTGTGCATCTTATACGCCCTATCGAAGGAAAAAAGAAGCAGAGAGAGAGAAATATTGATAGAAATGTACGAAATTTAGAATGTATCCTATCTGTGCAAAGTGATGTTTCTATCAATAAAATTACCAATCTTTTCCCTTACTTTGATTCTTGTGATGTTGAAATTATGAATGAAAATTTGAATGATGAGCAGCGAATACAACCCATTGAAGGAGACACGGTCACAATAAATTTGGGAACAACCGATGATATAAAAGAAATAAAAATTGGGGCCGAATTAAGCCATGATGAAAAAACAGACTTAGAAAATTTGTTGAAAGAGTTTGTTAATGTTTTCGCTTGGTCATATGCTAATATGCCGGGTTTAGATGCCACTATTGTGATGCATGAAATACACACTAAACCCGAATGCAAACCTGTCAAGCAAAAGTTAAGAAAACTAGTACCTGAGTGGTCACTCAAGGTAAAGGAAGAAGTCACAAAGCAATTGGATGTCAGATTCATACGGGTTGTTGAATACCCTACTTGGTTGGCCAATATAGTGCCGGTGCCAAAAGCCAATGGCAAAGTACGGGTTTGTGTTGATTATCGCAATTTAAATGCTGCATGTCCAAAAGATGATTTTCCACTGCCAAACATTGATCTCATTGTCGACAACACTGCAAATCATGCTTTAAAATCATTCGTCGATGGATTTGCCGGGTATAATCAGATCAAAATGCATCCTGATCATCAGGAAAAGACAGCCTTTATCACACCATGGGGTACTTATTGTTACACCGTCATGCCATTTGGGTTGAAAAATGCCGGGGCCACATATCAGAGAGCCGCAACTACTCTATTTCATGATCTGATTCATAAGGAAGTAGAAGTGTATGTCGACGACATGATCATCAAATCATTAGACCGGGCAAGTCATGTGGAAACTCTTCGTATCTTCTTTGAACGGCTTATGCAATTCCAGATGCGTTTGAATCCTCAGAAATGTGTATTCGGGGTCACCAAAGGCAAGATGCTGGGGTATATAGTCAGCAGAAAGGGAATCGAGGTTGATCCGGCAAAAGTTAAGGCAATTCAAGAAATGCCAGTTCCTAAAACTGAAAGGGAAATTCGGGGTTTCCTCGGGAGGTTACAGTTCATCAGCAGATTTATTTCACAATTGACTCGAACATGTGAACCAATTTTTAAGTTACTCCAAAAGAACTCGGATAGGCAATGGAATGAGCAATGACAGGAAGCGTTCGATAAGATCAAGCAATATTTGTCTAATCCGCCAGTCTTAGCACCTCCCCAAGTAGGCATTCCATTGATACTATACATGTCGGTCAATGACTCCTCAGTTGGAGCAATGTTGGCACAGCATTTGTTGCAAACAAAGACTGAGCAGGCAATATATTACCTCAGCGAAAAGCTTTCTCTGGGAGAACAAAATTATACAGCTTTAGAGAAATCATGCGCTGCGTTTGTAACACCCGGTTTCTTTATTGCTTGCGAATCACGACCTATATCGCGTATAAGACTGAATTTGGCTCCGGGTAGCCAAATTGAGTTCTGTAAAGGTTGGCATGGTTTGGGAACTTCGAATAAGTCATATTAACATATATAAGTGCATTATAATGATCATAAGTTGTTTCGGGTGGCTCGGACGGAAATCGGCTCGAAAATCATAAGTTTGGAACCAACGCGATAAATTATTTTTACCCGACTTTGGAAGACCATAACTTCTTCATCCGAACTCCAAATGAGTCTCCGTTTTCGGCCACGTCTTCATTTCAATGTCATCTACAACTTTCGTATTTTGGCCGAGACCCAATTCTCACTCCTCGATGGCCAAAATTGGGAGTGAAGTTGAGACTTTGAACAAACAGCAAAACTGTGTGCTGTGAATAGTGGTAGTCGACTACATGAGTTTTGATTTAGTCGACTACATCGATCTGGGCGAGAATTTCATATATTTTCACCTCATTTCTTCCACATTTAATACATTCAATTGGAGAGCTCTTGAGAGAGACCTAAGGGGCGAATTTGGGGGATTTTAAGGGATCATTGGAGGGTGCATCTTCCATACAAGATTCTCACCATCATCATCATGTCCATCATCATCTTCATCATCTTCTCCACCTTCATCCACCATTTCTAGGGTTTATAGCTATAATTTGGGGCTTTTCGCATATGTGCGGTTCCGGCTCGATTCTTCGGCAATACTTCGAGGGATTGACCCTCAATAGGTGGGAACAATATTATTTGAACAAGTTTTCTTACGATTACAACATATTTACACCAAATCAAACGAAACCTAGGGTTTTTCTACCTAAATTGCACATTCATGGGGTTTGGGTTGATTTCTCTTATTTATTTGATTGATTTGGACTTGATATGCATATAAAAGTCAGATTATACCGGAAACCCCAATTTCTATCTCAATTTCCTAAAGTTTGGCATAAAACCCCTATATACGGATATGGTTATGAACTAGATGCTATGATACGCATACATGCGATGCGATACATGGTTTTAAAAGTATATTTTGTACAAAGTTACACATATTGGTGGTATTGTTGCTATGTTTTAAGTTATGAGATACATTTATGAGTTTTTCTACTTACCCAGCCAGTCCGTAAGTATGCTGGTCAAATACATATATATGTTTTGAATAAATTAAGTCCTTAAATCATATTGGGAGGTTAATTGGGAACTCGTATCCATTGTTTTATTGTGTTAGACTTGGCTTGGGGCCAAATTGATAAAAATATGTGAAACCTCCCAAACTAAGGATTTTTCTGGTTTCCTTTATTAATTGATGGACTTGGCAGATCTTGTACAACCTTAACAACAATACCACTACGTGTTTTACAAAGTGTGTAAGTACCCATAACATGGATACATATCTATGAGTTATACGAATATATATGGAATGTATGCATGTTCGTATCTATATATCTGTATTCTTATGATTTCATGGATTTGATGAGTTTATTATTATTTGGACATATTATCGGATGGCCACACCGTTTGTACTAGATAGATGGTGATTACCGGTAGCGTATAGCCTTGGTGGCTACGTGAGTATTATTGTAGCGTGCGCCTTTATGGCGGCGTGAGGTAGCGTATGCCTGTGTGGCTGCGTGAGGTAGCGTATGCCTGTGTGGCTGCGTGAGGTAGCGTCTAGGTGGACCTGGTAGGTGGTCCCTGCCTTGGGCAGAAGAAACCGAGTGTCGGCTATCTCTGTACAGTAGATATATGAAAATCCTAGACGTGAGTTGATATATGTGATTGATGTGATAGATCTAGTCGTGGTGTTGTGGCTTATGTAGTACGATGATGTATATGTATACGTACATTGCTTTTCTTGTACTTTGGGTTGGGGGCATTATATATACATTCCACGAAAGGTTTCCCTGCATTAGCTGCTTCACATGCGTATATGTATTTATATTTGTATATACAAAGAGAAATGTGACTTATTACTGAGAAGCAGCACATAAACTATTTTCATTATAATACATGGCATGGCATGCATGATTTCCAACCTATTTTCTTATACAACCCTTATAGTTCCCACTGAGCCCGTTTGACTCACTCCCATTTTCCAAACCAGGTTTTGCAGGTGTTCCCGGGGATGGTACGCTTATGGAGGCTAGTAGCTCTGACTGCCTCTGATTACGAAAGTCGTTTGGAAACGACTAGTATTATACCTTTTCTTGTATTGATGACAAGTCGCACATCTTATTGATTGTTGTATTGTTGAAACTGTGTTGTAAAACTATTTTATTCTGTATTGAGACCTCAGTGGAGACTTTGTATAAATGATTTTCCCTAAATGTGGAGTATTTATTGGAAATGGATTAAGTGTACATTTTAACAGGTTTTGGTATTACTTGATAAATAAACTCCACATGCCAAAATTTTCTAAAAATCATCGCTTTATTTAGAATTCTCTTTTTACATAAGTTTTAAGTTTTATCATTGCATTCTCGTCGTCGCGTACGACTCCGTGGCTAACCGGGTCCCGGAGGTATAATCCTCGAAACGGGATTTCGGGGCATCACAAGTTGGTATCAGAGCGGACCCCACAGAGTACGGTGTGTCGACGAGGACGTCGATTCCCTTGGGGGGAAGGATGTGACGCCCTGAGTGATGAGTACTCCCTTGTGTGGAGGAATGGTAGCTCGAGCGATGAGTACTCCCTTGTGTGGAGGAATGGTAGCTCAAAGGGGGCATCCACACCGGAAGTTGGGGGATCCTTGGAGACCCATATAAGTAAGATATGGTCGCTAATTAAGTACGAGGCCTTTTGGGTAGCTCACTGGCTTCGGATCTCATGAGAACTCCGAAGTTAAGCGTGCTTGGACCAGAGAAATCCAGGGATGGGTGACCCCCTGGGAAGCTGGTCGTGAGCTCCCAAAAACAAAGCCGTGAGGGTAGATGTCCTGGGGCTGAGGCCTGGCTAGGACGCTACCCAGAGCGGACAATATCGTACTGAGGTGCGACCGGGTCGTTACTAATGGTATCAGAGCTATAGGTTGACGTTTTCCTCGGGGGATTCATGGGTAGATCCGAGAGTAGAGGTGCGAGAAGTTATAGTATTCCTCGGAAGGTCGATATACATTCTCTTGCGATAGGATTCTACTGTTAGGATATTTGGAAAATGGGAGAATTGTGAAAGGAGATGTGGCTTGTCTTGGCTACGTCCATTCACAAAGTTCTTGATTAATTCTTTCGGCCTCTTTCGTAAATTATCTATGTCATTGGCTCCTATATCATCTGTTTCACATATACGATTTGTGATCTGGATTAGTTCTGCCACTAAGTGAGCAAAAGGCGACTGATGGATTATGTTATAGTCATCCGCCGGCCAACGGTTGACTATCTGATAAACCACCAGTCCACTACTGCTGACTGAGGTTAGAACGTGGCATACTCGTAGGAGAGTGGCTGCTAAAGTTCTATTCCCCGTGTTTACCCCATTGCTTCTTCTTCGATTTTCTTGAGGGGTAACCTTAGTACATGGATGATCGTTCCTCTATATCTGTACGGCCGCGTTCGAGCTTGTAAGTCTAGTTACGAGAGAGGGAATCTGTGGATCATGTTCAGATTGACTGCCCTATTACGAGTAGACAGATATCCTATCCTGGACATTATTTGGCTTGCGAGATCTCTTTGGCAAGATGACTATTTTATGGTGGTATGGTGAGCAAAAGTTTCTTGGAAATCCACATGTAATGTATGAGAATGACCAAGTTTAGTCATGCACATGCTCATATCCAATCTCATGAGTCTAGACCCGATATGGAATAATGGAGACTGGTACAATTTGGTTGTGTATGCCTATGTATTTGATCCTAAGAGTCTCGATTCGATATGGATTTGTGACAGGATTTTCTTATGAAAGCTGATACCTCGTATGTGCTTGAGTTGTTTTATCCCTTGGAATAAGAGGCATATGACTGTGCTGAGGCATACTATATATATTTTCTTTCGAGAATGGGTGGTTGTAGATGTTCTTGTTCAGAGAGAAGCATTGAATATGCTTATTTTGGGATCAAATCCTCATTTTGTTTGTCATGTAAGTACAATTGGGAACGAGAACCAGTTTAGTGAACCTTGTCTTCAGTAAAGATGTGTAATGCCTTGTTCCCTATAGTGATAATAGAGAATCTTTCATGGTGTCCACTAGACATCCCACCTTTAGTAGTTGCAGACTCATTTTTCCTTCGTGATAAGGAATACACAACGAATTCTTCTGAAGCGCAATTCTTTTCCATTTTCAGTAGGGGGACCTATCAGAGTAACGCAGCGAAAGCTTGCGGACTTGTTGAATTGAGGCTAGGGTGACTATTCCTTTTGTAAGCCTCTTACCTTTGTTAAGTATACTACATTGGGACTTTGAGAATTTGGTTTATAAAGGGAATAGAAGTGAACTCCCTTGGTAAATCTTGAGAGAGAGTGTTTGTTTAACAGTTGTATCTCGTGGTAAAAAGGAGCTGGAACCCTTAGTAGAACTTGATGCTCTTCTATTTCATTTCCTTTGTTGTTTTCCAAGTGGAGTGTTGGGTACACATTCAAGTTGATTATGATTGCGTTTACCCTAATAAAGGAGATTGGTTCGAATTACTCAATAGTAGCATGATGAAGTATTAATTGTGGCTTCGTGAACTAAGGATTTGAACTCTCCCCATACTAGAAAGGTGCAGTGCCTCTGAGACACGAGGTGTACCATTACTTCACCCTTATTGAGTTAGCATCTGTGAGATGAGTACTTTCGAGAAATCGTTCCAATCCTCCTACATAGACATCCAGTTACAGTGTAGTGTATGCTAGTTATAAGCCAGTTTGCGCTAAAGGAGGAGTCTGGAGCAGAAAATTGTACGTTCAGTTCAGGATGAGTGTCTTGGTGAAAATTTGTCCTACTCCATTTCAAGAATCCAGATGATGGTGAGGTAAGCATCTTAAGTTTGAGACTTTTCTATTCCCATCTTGATGATAGCTTGGGATTTAAAGCCATACTCCAGATTTAAGCTTTAATGATGCTAATTACGGGCAAACCCTTTAAGGAGGGGAGACAAGACTTAACCTCGATAAATAGACCTTGTTTGCACCACCATTTCTTTTGATTTTATATATGTCAAAGCTTGTTCTAGCTCAAGATAATAGTCTAGATCATTTTATCAGGCATAAATTTCACCCTTGAAGGAGTATGAACTCTCCTAAGATCATGCTAGTGTACAATGAGTCTATTACTTTCGCTCTGTGCTTAATGGATTCCCGAAAGGATTTTCCCAAGATGTATGTCCATTGCCTATTAAGGGGGAGATAAGGTAAGATTCTATAAGTTTATATTTACTGGAAATGCTATGTATGACAGATGCATTACGAGGAAATCTTTTCAGTTAGATATGCAGTATTCGTACCATGTCAGTCGATTCATGACTCTGAGTTGTGATGCTCCGCATCTTGGGTTACAAAGTAAGTAATTGGGGTCATAGTTAGGAAGTGATCACAGGATCTTGTATTCAGTAGAGGGGACTTCATACACTCTTGGCGAACCTATCTTCATAGCCTGAAGTTTATGCGACATTCATTGAAATTTCATTCTTGGTTCAGGAATTCGTCTAGGCTAAGAGAAGACATTCAGGGCAAGGAATGCATTTAACGTATAACTACCGCTTGTATTTTGAAAAGACCTCTTAAGAATTTGAATTATGAATTTTGTGAGTTATTCAGATTCACCTTTTGGAAATCGATCCATGCATTTCTCCTCGTCTGTTTGTTCTGATTGGGTGGAATTGGAATCCAGTTCAAAAATTTCAAGCAGGGTATGAAATTTGGTTTCCATAATCAAACGGTAATGATTTTGGTTCGGTGCCTCTAACCTTTTGTGGAGCTATTTGCCTACTGGGTAGATAACACTATAGTTATCATAACCGAATTGAGAGTTGCTCTTATTTAACTTCTGAGAGATTGGCTTATACTCTTTCCTCCCAATTATACGGAAATTGGATTCAGGCTATCGATATACCGTAAAGTAGACCTGACACTTCATTTTGGACCCATCAGTCACTCTATGATTCCTTAGAGATGATACCTTTTCGGGAGTAATGAGACACTGACAACCCTTCCGTGTTGGAAACTTACTGTCACTTGAGAGCTTATTTGAGGATTAATAACTTAATCTCTTGTTACGGAATTGTAATCACCCCGTACTACCATATGATCATCCTAAGTTTCTTGAGTTGGAAGCTTCTAAAGCCATTAAGAGGCGGATTTTGAGCATAGTGCCTTTATCGAGTCGAAGAACATAGCAGGTGGAAACTGAAGTAGTGAAGATATGATGGTTGCATTGCCCAATAAGTTGGAAGAGAGAAAGAGGGTATATAAGGAAAGTTCTATCTTCCACTACTTTGTTTATGTATATTGGTTGGTGAAAAGCCTTCGTGTTTGGTTAATGCCTCTTTCCATTGAACCTCTTAAAGAGGTTGTGGCTTTTGAGAGAGAATAAATTAAGTAACTTTATTCATGTGATCTTTCTTCTTTATCGTTTGATAAGATGATTCTTCTTGTTCTGATCCTCGAGTTCAGAATCTTTCTTCATTAGCTATTGTAGACTTCCCTTTTTAGGAAGGACAACTATGTAGAAATCAGAACCACATGTACATTGGGTTGATGGTTATCCAACGGGAATTTCGAGGACGAAATTTATTAAGGAGGGGAGATTGTAACACCCGGTTTCTTTATTGCTTGCGAATCACGACCTATATCGCGTATAAGACTGAATTTGGCTCCGGGTAGCCAAATTGAGTTCTGTAAAGGTTGGCATGGTTTGGGAACTTCGAATAAGTCATATTAACATATATAAGTGCATTATAATGATCATAAGTTGTTTCGGGTGGCTCGGACGGAAATCGGCTCGAAAATCATAAGTTTGGAACCAACGCGATAAATTATTTTTACCCGACTTTGGAAGACCATAACTTCTTCATCCGAACTCCAAATGAGTCTCCGTTTTCGGCCACGTCTTCATTTCAATGTCATCTATAACTTTCGTATTTTGGCCGAGACCCAATTCTCACTCCTCGATGGCCAAAATTGGGAGTGAAGTTGAGACTTTGAACAAACAGCAAAACTGTGTGCTGTGAATAGTGGTAGTCGACTACATGAGTTTTGATTTAGTCGACTACATCGATCTGGGCGAGAATTTCATATATTTTCACCTCATTTCTTCCCCATTTAATACATTCAATTGGAGAGCTCTTGAGAGAGACCTAAGGGGCGAATTTGGGGGATTTTAAGGGATCATTGGAGGGTGCATCTTCCATACAAGATTCTCACCATCATCATCATGTCCATCATCATCTTCATCATCTTCTCCACCTTCATCCACCATTTCTAGGGTTTATAGCTATAATTTGGGGCTTTTCGCATATGTGCGGTTCCGGCTCGATTCTTCGGCAATACTTCGAGGGATTGACCCTCAATAGGTGGGAACAATATTATTTGAACAAGTTTTCTTACGATTACAACATATTTACACCAAATCAAACGAAACCTAGGGTTTTTCTACCTAAATTGCACATTCATGGGGTTTGGGTTGATTTCTCTTATTTATTTGATTGATTTGGACTTGATATGCATATAAAAGTCAGATTATACCGGAAACCCCAATTTCTATCTCAATTTCCTAAAGTTTGGCATAAAACCCCTATATACGGATATGGTTATGAACTAGATGCTATGATACGCATACATGCGATGCGATACATGGTTTTAAAAGTATATTTTGTACAAAGTTACACATATTGGTGGTATTGTTGCTATGTTTTAAGTTATGAGATACATTTATGAGTTTTTCTACTTACCCAGCCAGTCCGTAAGTATGCTGGTCAAATACATATATATGTTTTGAATAAATTAAGTCCTTAAATCATATTGGGAGGTTAATTGGGAACTCGTATCCATTGTTTTATTGTGTTAGACTTGGCTTGGGGCCAAATTGATAAAAATATGTGAAACCTCCCAAACTAAGGATTTTTCTGGTTTCCTTTATTAATTGATGGACTTGGCAGATCTTGTACAACCTTAATAACAATACCACTACGTGTTTTACAAAGTGTGTAAGTACCCATAACATGGATACATATCTATGAGTTATACGAATATATATGGAATGTATGCATGTTCGTATCTATATATCTGTATTCTTATGATTTCATGGATTTGATGAGTTTATTATTATTTGGACATATTATCGGATGGCCACACCGTTTGTACTAGATAGATGGTGATTACCGGTAGCGTATAGCCTTGGTGGCTACGTGAGTATTATTGTAGCGTGCGCCTTTATGGCGGCGTGAGGTAGCGTATGCTTGTGTGGCTGCGTGAGGTAGCGTATGCCTGTGTGGCTGCGTGAGGTAGCGTCTAGGTGGACCTGGTAGGTGGTCCCTGCCTTGGGCAGAAGAAACCGAGTGTCGGCTATCTCTGTACAGTAGATATATGAAAATCCTAGACGTGAGTTGATATATGTGATTGATGTGATAGATCTAGTCGCGGTGTTGTGGCTTATGTAGTACGATGATGTATATGTATACGTACATTGCTTTTCTTGTACTTTGGGTTGGGGGCATTATATATACATTCCACGAAAGGTTTCCCTGCATTAGCTGCTTCACATGCGTATATGTATTTATATTTGTATATACAAAGAGAAATGTGACTTATTACTGAGAAGCAGCACATAAACTATTTTCATTATAATACATGGCATGGCATGCATGATTTCCAACCTATTTTCTTATACAACCCTTATAGTTCCCACTGAGCCCGTTTGGCTCACTCCCATTTTCCAAACCAGGTTTTGCAGGTGTTCCCGGGGATGGTACGCTTATGGAGGCTAGTAGCTCTGACTGCCTCTGATTACGAAAGTCGTTTGGAAACGACTAGTATTATACCTTTTCTTGTATTGATGACAAGTCGCACATCTTATTGATTGTTGTATTGTTGAAACTGTGTTGTAAAACTATTTTATTCTGTATTGAGACCTCAGTGGAGACTTTGTATAAATGATTTTCCCTAAATGTGGAGTATTTATTGGAAATGGATTAAGTGTACATTTTAACAGGTTTTGGTATTACTTGATAAATAAACTCCACATGCCAAAATTTTCTAAAAATCATCGCTTTATTTAGAATTCTCTTTTTACATAAGTTCTAAGTTTTATCATTGCATTCTCGTCGTCGCGTACGACTCCGTGGCTAACCGGGTCCCGGAGGTATAATCCTCGAAACGGGATTTCGGGGCATCACAGCGTTAGTTTGGGCTACCCAGAAGTTGCGACATTATATGTTGGTATTTTCCGTGATCTTGATCTCTCGTCTAGATCCCTTGCGGTACTTGTTCGAAAAGCCGATGTTGACTAATCGAATGGCAAAATGGATGTTCCTGCTTTCAGAATTCGACATTGCTTATGTCACTCAAAAGGCCGTCAAAGGGCAAGTCATAGCAGATCACTTAGCAGGCAATCCAATCATTGATGCCGAGCTACAGGACTTCGAATTTCCCGATGAAAGTATCATGGAGATTACCAAAGACGATGAATGGAAAATGTATTTTGATGGGGCTTGTAATCGGAATGGGAATGGAATTGGGATCCTGTTAATTTCGCCAGACCAGACACATGCACCTATGTCTTTTCGATTAGAATTTCCCTATACCAACAATATCGCGGAATACGAAGCTTGTATTGTCGGGTTAGAAATTGCTTTGCAGAAAGGGGTTCGTAAAATTCAAGTGTTTGGGGATTCCGCTCTCATTATTCATCAGATCTTGAAAAAATGGAAGATCAAAGAGGAAAAACTTGTGCCCTTCTTAACCCAACTCGAAGAAACTTCTGAGAAATTTGAGTGCATTGAATTCTTCTACATCCCGAGAACACAGAACAATTTTGTTGATGCCTTAGCTACTCTGGCCTCGATGATTGAAATTCCGGGGGAGAAAGAAGAAATTCAGATTCAGATTCAAAGACGAATAAATCCGGTATTTTGCCTATCACTCGATGTTGAACGTGGAAATAAGATCGATCAGAAGGTTTGGTACTACGATATCTGGCAATTACTCAAGCATAATGAATACCCATCACATGCTGACAAAACCACTCGGGTCACGCTTCGCCGCCTCGCATCCCGGTTTATCATTTGTGCCGGAAAACTATACCGAAGAAATGATGACGGTATACACCTTCAATGCCTCGATGAAGAAAAGTCCCGAGCAATGATGGAACAAATCCACAGTGGAGAGTGTGGCCCACATATGAGCGGTCATACATTGGCACGAAAGATAGTTCGTCAAGGGTATTACTGGTTAACGATGCAAAAAGATTGTTTTGAATACGTCAAAGGGTGTCACCAATGTCAAATATACGCCAAGGCACAGAAGCTCCCTCCAAAAGAATTATACCCTATGACATCTCCTTGGCCGTTTTCCATCTGGGGTATTGACATAATCGGTAAGATCTCGCCAAAAGGAAGTAATGGGCCTGAATACATCCTAGTAGCTATCGACTATTTCACCAAATGGGTTGAGGCCGAGTCTTACAAGGATTTGAATGCCCGAAAGGTGGCACGATTCATCCGACACAACATCATATGCCGATACGGGGTACCGCATGAGATAATATCCGATAATGGTACGCATTTTGAAGGCGCAGCCAACGAAATCATGGAAGAATATGGAATCAAACGCCACAAATCCTCACCATACCGCCCACAAACTAATGGGGCCGTGGAGGCTGCTAATAAGAATTTGAAGAATATCATTAGCAAAATGGTTAAATCCGGTAGAGATTGGCCCGAAAAGCTCCCGTACGCACTTTGGGGATATCGAACTACTGAGAGAGTTTCTACGGGATCAACGCCTTTTTCACTTACATATGGTATGGAAGCGGTTTTACCAGTGGAAACGGAAATACCTTCTTTACGGGTTATCCTGGAAAATCAAGTCACTGAGAGTGATTGGGTAAAGGCTCGGTATGAAGAGTTGGCAATGATTGATGAAAACCGATTGAGGGCTTCATATCAACATCAAGGGTATCAAAAACGTGTTGCCAAAGGCTTTAATAAAAAAATCCGAGACAGAAGCATCATAGTTGGAGACTTAGTCCTTAAAGAAATTCGTGAACCAGCCCGAGACCCAAGAGGAAAATTCTCGCCAAAATGGACAGGCCCTTACATTGTTACTAAAATCCTATCCGGGGGTGCCGTTCTCCTTACCGACATTGATGGCCAAGAGTTAAACTTACCAGTCAACCTCGACCGATTGAAGAAATACTATCAGTAAAAAATTGTATCCATGAACTACGAAGACCTGAGCCCCGGAAAAAAAAAAAAAAAAAAAAAAAAAAAAAAAAAAAAAGACGGGGAAACGTAGGCAACCTGAATATCAGGCCCGGTCTATTCATTGTAATAATATTCATTCATTTGGACGCAAGAAGAAAGGCAGAAAGAGATTTTCCATACATCAAAAGTTCTTTCGTACAAGATAACCTACATCAGTTCTTACATACTTTCCCTATATATTTTACAAACCTAATCCCAGAAAGCTTTCATAAAGAAGCCGCCTACCACACCTAACCTAACCGTCATCAGCAGAATATAAGATCCTCTCTCGATCCATGGTCTGATACGAAGCAAGCACTGTCTCATCAGTCACCGGTGAATCTGCAAACCGAAACCACCTCATCATCATAGGCTCATGCTCAATGGTCTGCCGAACTCGATGCCAAATATGTAGCACGATATCAGAACGGGTCACCTGGGTAATGCCAACCTCTCCTCCATGAAATCGCCGAACAAAGCGGGTAGACCAAAGACCTCGTAGGGTCGTCTCTAGTCTCGGGGTAACAGGAAGAGCGATCGAAGAAAAGTCTCTCAGCGGAAGGGGTATACTCAGGGGAACACCGAACTGCCTCGTCAGCCGTCCGGGGATGTAGAATGATGTCTCTCTCAAACCACGAAACCGAAGATAGTTCTGCCCACCCATACTCATGATCATGGTCCTCATACGCCACCATGGAACCTCCCAACGAATCGAAGAAGAGGACTCAGAAAACCGAATAGCCCAATCATATGATGACAGACGATGAATCTGGGCGTAATCAGGATGCTGGAAGAAGTGCCGAGAATCCCAGGGAAGCCGAGTCTCCAGATACCGAAACCTCTCAGTAACCCACATGTACAGTAGATATGGGCTACCTCGAAAATGACTAAGTCGAGACTGAACCACGGTATCCAAACCATTCAGTGTCTCCGCCAGTAAGATGGGAGTCACTAAATGGCCGCGCCTAGCCTCAGATACAACTCGGATAATCAGAGGGTCTACCAGAATAGCATCATCGGTAACCAAGAGCATCTGAGAAAAAGCAAAAATCATACAAGCAGAAGTCCGACCTGAATAATAAGCCGGGTCGTCGCCATGATGAAGGAAAAAGTCTGCCAAGTGACGCAGATGGAGTCGACCGTCGACTATCATAGGCCGGCACTCACTCTCCCGCAGACCCAGAAACTCCGCCAGCATAACACGAGGACTCCTAGCATCTCGCAAGGAAGCCAGTGGCCATGAGACATCCTGCCGAATCAGTAGTGTGAACTCCTCAATCCTCGGACACAACTCGTCCAAACCGATGCGGAAACAGTGGTCCTCAGGATCCCAGAACTCAGCAATACCAAGCAAAAAAGAAAAATTAATGTCATGAGAACACCAGCGATGAAGGTGGCTCAGATCACCCCAGTTGAGACCACAGTCGGCCTCAGCCATAGACACGAAATCAGACAAAAGGGAGAAAGAAGCGTGGGTATGAAAGGTAGACATGGTAATAGAGAAAGAAGAAGCTATAGGGTGAATAGTGACTTTGATGATGGAAAAAAGGACAAATTCGCGCTTTATTTATAGTATAACTGCACATGCCAACCGCACGGTTGGGCCCCAACCGTACGGCTGGCTGGCCCCAACCGTGCGGCTGGCTCCCAACCGTACGGCTACCCCGTGCGGGTGGGGCGTGCAGTTGGCTCTCCCCCTTTGGTTAAAATCTTCCATTTTTCAAATCTTCTTTACAATACATCATGATACGAATATTGCCAGACTTGGTTCAGGAAGAACGATCCATCATAGCATGCATATAGATTTGATAATTACTTGCCAACATATGTACTTAACCATTTTTCGCAATTTAACTTGATTACACTTAAACGCATAATTAAATAAGTAATAATTTCGCCACCACATAATTACTTTTCAATTGAACTCACAAATAACATTTCCATCATGTCACACGCAAACATTTTTTCAAAACAACCATAAATATTTTATTCATAAATTAAGCCGATCACACATCGATAAACCAACATTTTTCTTAACAAATAAACATATTAACCACTAAATTAAAATAAGTTTTTTCTAAAAATAAAATACGCCTAAGTTAACTACTTAATTTAAAATGTTTCTCTCAAGCAAAACCTAACAAAACGCCGAGCCATCAGAACCATCAACGCTGAGGAGAAGGGGGAGGATCCATCGTCCGCGGGCGCTTCGCTTCTGTCTCTCCAGCACCCTCCGCTGGACTCTCTGAAACCGTGCGACCTGCGCCCTGATGAGAAGGAGCAAGCCGGGAGGTGCGCCTCGACTGCTGAACCGACTGAGAAGGAACCGCCGATCGGGACCGCGAACGTGACGGATGGTATGTAGAAGTCGTATCGCCCGCCAAGCGTCTGTTGTACCGCCCCATGTACTCCACCGGGAAAGGAGCCGCAAACGTCAGCAGTCCGTACATGTTGAAGTAGCTCCTCAGTAACTCAGCTACCTCGCGAAGAAGGAATGAGCCCCTCTGTCAAAACCAAAATTACCAATCAGTAACATTCATAAATTAACGCATATGCTTAACTGTTTAAAAAGAAACCTTACCTCCTCGCCCGAGACGTGTGCTAAGGCCCCCGTCCGCTCATCACCCTCGGGTATGTCAGGGATCCGGTATTGCTTGGGTAGACCGAAATCCAAGTAAGGGATATCCCGAGGGTACTCCGGGATCGAGTACGACGCCAACGCCCCAACCTCCGAAGCCTGTGACGGACCAGCTCCTCCAGCGCCGCCTACCGGGGGTATGTCCTCCCCGGTGTCCTCTCCCGTCTGGCCTATGCCTGCTTCCGCCCCTAACTGCGCCTCCCTCTCTCCTAGCTCCCGGAAGACGATCCCACGGGCCGCACCTGATGATGGGGTCGACAGAAAGTACGGCCTTAATCCCACCGACCCGGCACCTGGCGACCCGACAGGCGTGCGCAGCAACGGCGAGAATGACACATGATGAACCCAATCCATGTCGCCCGGCCCATACACGGGTGATGATCCCGACATCGACCCACGTCCCCCGGGTGTCTGCGCCGACTCCAGCATCTGCCGTATATCCTCCGACGATAACTGCGGTGTCCTCCCCATGGCCGGTGAGATAGGTGGCCTAGACACGGGACTCCGCCCTCCGACCGGACTCCTCCCGCCCCTAGTCGCCCTACCTCGTCCAGGCGAAACCGTGGCAATCGGCTCCTCTCCCACTCCCCCGCCGGGCCCTACTGGGGGCGCCCCACCGTTGCCTCCTCCAAACGGAACCTCCTCCGAACCCTCGTCATCCTCCTCCTCCACCTGCGGCGGCTCCGCGTCCCTCTCCCCATGCGGATCCTCATCATCTGAATCCGCAATCCCCTTGGCCCTCCGGTTCGGCGCCGGTGCGGGCTGCTATGGGACCCGCTGCGAGATGTACAACTGCCCCCGAATATACATCGGGTCTCCCCCGAGGGCCGCGTACCTCGCATATATCACCTTGCCTCGCACCCCCTTCATCGCCCTCATCAGGTACCGGTGCGCAAACGTCCCGTACTCCCCCTCCACCAACAGACCCTCCATCGGTACGCCTCCCAGGAACAGAGCCCACTCCTCCGCAGTCAGCATGACCGGCCGCCTCATCGCCACTGGGGGCCATGCCGGAACCCGGAATCCCAACCCAGGAGTATGCTGCCGCACCACGCGCTCCCCCAGGTAGAACGCCGCGCCATACTCATGCACGAATAAACACCTCGAACGCGCCGCAGCCAACGCATCCGCATACCCCCACTGCTGCGTCACGTATGCCGGCCATGGGCTCCACTGAACCTGCCACATTGAACATACTGTTAGAGTGATATACTAAAAGCCATAATTTTCTTGTTAGTTTGGATATGTTATAAACTTGGTTTTGCTATTTTAATGAGAATCTATATGGGCAATGGTTGCATTATATTATTTATTTAAATATTGTGCATGTGTGTCTTTTATTCCATATAGTAGATGATTTGGTGTGTAGAGTATAGCTTACACACAGAAGATCATATCATTGGTTCTTGTGGAATATAAGTTTAATGGTTCACAATCTTAGATGGAATTGGACACCCATCGGTAGGATTGTAGCACAAGTTTTAGTAGTTTATCTTGACTACAGAAAACGGTATAGTTTTAACTCGTTGTGCTAGTACACTTTGTGTGTATTGAATAGGACCAGTTTGGGTTAATTGTTTTTATACTGACTATATAAAACATATTTAAAATCCCATGGTTATTATGATTACTTATGCTCTTAATCTTGAAATAATTAATAGGCATATATATGTAGTGTTTGTTGTTTTGACTCATTATGAATGAGATTCATTTATGGATCAATAATCTTCGTGAATTGGATGACGACACTATATGTATGATGAATATTAATTATTGATGGAATCCACGTCCCGGTATAGGGATTGATGATAACCCCTTGAGAAGCTTATAAGTTTTGATCATGTCAAACCCTGCAGGTGGATTATGTTAATCCGACATGTCAAATAAGTTAAGTGGTAGGCTCAAGGATTAAGAAGTCATTTAAATATAATTGTCAGTAATTTAATTTAAATGACGGTTGTCTGTAATCTTAACGTGGGGAGAATAATAAGTATTTAATAATAAGGAGCTCGAAATATAATTTTGAGATAAGGATGGGAGTGCAATTATAATTCTTTAGTGGTGTGAATTATAATTTATGGAAGGAACTAATTCAGAGTGGAATTAGGATTCCAACTTTCCATAGGAAGCCCAAACACTTATTTCTCCTTAAGGTCCCTATCGTAGCCTTATATATACGCCGGCCTTGTCTCTTCTCAAGATAACAATAATTCTCATGAGTTAGGATTTGTTCTATGGAGAGAGGAGAAAATCTTGGTGATACCGTAGCCCACACTCGGTGCAAGATTTGATGGCGGAAGGAATACGATAGAAGATCTTTTAGGTTTTTCGGCACAGTAGTCGTAAATCAATCGTAACTTTTGATTCCACCGTTGGATCGGGCTGATTTTTGGATATGTGGTTCGGAACGCAAAGTTACAATAATGGAGCAGAAAATCAGGACGATCAGAAGTCGTTTCGGTGGCGAAAATAATTAATTTTCGCAGCCCAGCGAGAATTAAAAAAAATATGACCAAATCGCAATTTGATGCTTTCAAACCCTAGTCTCCTCATATGGATCCTCTACATGATCCACAAAGGTGAAATCCCTTTATTCTTATAGGGTTTTTAGCAAAAGTTTTTTTGTTCAATTTATACGCAATATCAAACGATCCTGTATTTATGTTTCCATCTATTGGTATCAGAGGGATTGGTTTTCTTTGATACTGCGTACGGATTGAACTAGCCATGTTGTCCAGTTAAATCTATTTATGCATGTTGTTGTTGGATAGAACGTAGAACTCGCTAACCCTTGTTTTGCAGTGTTCTTGTCCCGCTATTATGGTCACATAATTATGTTTTGTGTGATTGGATCCCACGATATTTTTATTCGTGGTTAATTTTAATGTGCATGATGATTTGGGTTTTATTCATGGTTGTAAATTAAATTTAGATCAGATTTGTGAACTCCTTAAAAGGAGGCATAGGATCTATGTAATTTTATTTACAGTTTAGATATAATAGTTTGTGTGAACTCCTTAAATGGAGGCATATGACCTTTGTATCTAAGATTGCAATTTCTTTAACGAAGAACGTTGAAGAAGGCGTTTCCACCAATGTTGATTCCCGACATAGTCAATGAAGTGGCGACGTAGGTCGTGACAGGTTTTTCAACAGACTAGGGATGATGAAGCTTGGACCATAATAGCAGGGATTTAATTATTCTTATTATTGAATGGTTTAATGCTTGTGTGATTGTGTGTTGGTCATATGTGTTTAATTATTAGGTTTCCTTATAATTTTGGACAACATGGATACATGACCATACCTAGATCACCTTTTATTTTATGTTTAGTTCTTGTCAAATTAAAAAAGGGTATATAAATATAAATTTTGCGTAATTGAAAAATATAAGTTTTTTTTTAAAAAAAAGCGGCAAAATAATTTTATTACACATGTCTTTTATATTTCATACCCTTGTATTTTAGTTGACTAGAATTTAATATAAAATTTTCTTAACCCTCAAAAAATAATGTTTTAAATACTAAGTGGGTGAGGGATTTTTCACATAAAAATCCCACGGTCTCCATCATTGGTTTGTAGATGATGTAATTTATTCTTCGTGTGTGTTATAGTGCTCACCTCCATATCGGAAAGAATAGATTGCGGAATCATTGTACAAATTTCACTGACTGATAATTTTAAATGATGTGATTTATTTTTCGTGTGGGTTTTAGTGCTCACCTCCATATCGGAGAGAATAAATTTCAGAATCATTGGACTAAATTAAATGATGGTATACACTTAGATATAAATAATAGTATGCTCTCCAACTGAGTCTCTACTATTATTTGTAGGACCAAAGGAAGTCGGCTATTTAAATTTTACTTGACAATAAAGGATTGTCTAAGATAGTATTTATTGCTTGACGATAAAGGATTGTCTAGATAGTAAAATTTAATAGGTTTACATCTGTCTAAGAAATAATGAATAATAGACGACCTCATTAACGGGGCATATTGTTCAAAGTCTTAGGCTGCTGGCGAACGCTTTTTGAAATGGTAGAGGGTACCATATTTAAAATATGTGTTCAAAGTTATTATTGTCCATCATAATTTGTATGTGATTCTCAAGTTTTAAAATGGCAAACTCTTTCAATCCACTTTTAATCATTCTCAACTAAAACAAATTGATTGGACCTAATTATATTGACTAAAAAGGAAACTTGAACATTGTGCTTACTGTTAAAGAGTACAAGTTTGTGCTCATTGAGTCTTGTCCAGCAAAACCTGGTAAAGGGGAGACCGATGAGGAAACCCAAGCTTGCCGGAGGTGGAAAAAGGCTGATGAGATGGCGTGGTTTTACATTCTGGCATTTTTGTCAAATGTGCTACAACATTAGCATTAGTCTTTTGCCACCGCCTACGACATAATGCTGAACCTCAAAGATATTTTTGAGGATCAGGATCATGTCGCAAGGTAGGTTTCGACGAAATGCCTCATGAACACGACTATTACTGAAGGAACCCGAGTTAAAGATCTTGTTTTTGAAGATGATCAGTCTTCTGAATGAACTAAGAGATCTTTGGAGTTGAAATCGATGGGGAAACTCAGGTCGATATCATTCTCCAGTCGCTGCTGGATTTATTTAAGAGATTCTGACAGAATTACAACATGAATTAGCTTTATTCGTTGTTGAAACTTCTTAAAGAATTCTAAGCAGTTGAGGAAGTCCTTGGTAAGCTGGCTAGTACTCTAGTGGCTGAGAAAGCTTCAACTTCTATGCCCAAAAGCAAGAAACGAAGAAGAAGAATGCATAAGCTTCAGTCCCACAAGGAGCAGTGCGTGCAGCAGTCGCTGAACCTCTAGGAGGAGTGAAAAAGCCTATGGGCCAATGTTTTCACTGTCAGTAGAAAGTGCATTTGAAGAAAGATTGTCCCTGTTTCCTAAACCGTTATAACAACATATGTAAATTTCATCTATTTGTTGTTGTATCTTGTTTAGTGGTCCGATTTACCAGTACCTGGTGTGTAGATTCGGGAGCCACTAATCATGTCTGCAATACTTTGTAGGGGTTCCAGGAAACCAGACAACTTAAAAATAGAGAAAATTTACATATGGGCAGCTACGAATGTGACAACAGTTGCAGTAGAAGATATTCATCTTCAGTTTAGTCAGAATAGGATATTAATGATTAAGTAATGTCTATATGTATCTTCCATTAGAAAGAATTTGATTTCTATTTCTAGATTGGTTGAGGACAAATATTTTATTTATTTTTAATGATAAATCAGTTATCATTAGAAACAAATAAATAGTTTGTTTGTTCTGGTACATTAGTGATTGATCTTTACATTATTAAATCCTGACTTGTCAGTACTACAACTGAGTAAATTGAATAGCATTAATAGTTTACCAATTAAGAGAAAGGAACCTTCAAGATGAAACAAATGTATTTTTGGCATTTACGCCTTGGTCATATTAATCTAAAAAGAATTCAAAAACTGGTCGAAAATGGACCATTAGGTTCATTGGAAGTGGAGGCACTTCCAGTTTGTGAATCTTGTTTAGAAGGTAAAATGACTAAGAGATCATTCTCAGCAAAAGGCAATAGCGCTAAAGAACAGTTAAAACTGGTTCACTCTGATTTGTATGGTCACATGAATGTCCAGACTAGGGGAGGCTTTGAGTATTTCATCACATTTGTAGATGATTATTTAAAGTATAGATACATTTACTTAATGCGACGTAAGTCTAAAGTCTTTGAAAAATTCAAAGAATTCAAGACAGAAACGAAGAAGCATCTAGGAAAATGTATCAAGGCACTACGATCAGATCGTGGTGGTGAATACCTCTTGGGATAGTTCAAGGAATACTTATTAGAGAATGGGATTGCATCCCAGTTGTCTGCACCGAGGATGCCACAGCATGATGGTGTAGCAGAAAGAAGGAATAAGACTCTTATAGAAATGGTAAGATCTATGACGAGTTATTCAGACCTACCTGATTCTTTTTGGGGATATGCTTTAGAAATAGCTGTATATATTCTGAACTTGGTACCATCAAAGTCAGTACCTACTATACCCATAGAATTGCAGGCTGGGCGTAAGCCTAGTCTGCGGCATATTCGGGTATGGGGTAGTCCAGCACATGTGCTGAAAGGTAATGCGGATTTGTTGGAATCAAGAATAGAAGTGTATGTCTTTGTTACGTATCCAAAATTAATCAATGGTGGTTTATTTTATAATCCTTGAGAATTTAAGGTTATTGTTATCAATGCCAGATTCTTAGAAGATGATTATATCATAGACCATAAGCCCAGAAGTAATGTTGTTGTAGTGGAAATAAGAGGAGAGAAAGACAGGGCACAATTAGTCTATACCTTTATTACAAGAGGAAATACCACAATAAATGGATATTGACATTCCATTACCTAGTCGTAGTGGGGGGATTGCCGATACTTGTGCACATCTTGAACAAATCACTAATACGTAGGTTCTTGAACCAGCACAACGTGTGGATAGTGAAGTAGTATGTTCAATATTTGCACAATGTACACAAACACAAGTAGTGCCTCGTCATAGTGGGAGGGTTGTTCGTCAACCTGATCGTTTTATGTTCTTGGGAGAGTCTTGTGACAAGGTCCCTGATGAATAAGAAACGAACCATTTTTAACTACAATGAAGTACTTCAAGATAAAGATACAGAAAATGGCAAAGGGTTATGAAATCTGAAATGGAGTCCGTGTACTCTAACAAAGTCTGGGATCTTATAAAACCACCCGAAGGGATAAAACCTATCGGATGCAAGTGGATATATAAGAGATAGAGATGATTAGACAGGCTTAAATCAAGGCTTGTTGCTAAAAGGGATCATTCAGAAAGAAGGGGATCGATTATGATGAAACCTTTTTGCCGGTAGCCATGCCAAAGTCTATTCAGATTCTCTTATCCATTGCGGCTCATCTTAATTACGAGATTTGGCAAGCGGATGTCAAGACAGATTTCCTTAATGGAAGTCTTGATAAAAGCATATATGATGCAACCAGAAGGATTCATAGCAAAGGGCCAAGAGCACATGTTGTGCAAGTTGAAGAAGCCCATTTATGGGCTTAAGTAAGTGTCTGGATCTTGGAACATCTGTTTTGACCATGAAATCAAATCTTTTGGTTTTGATCAATGATCAGATGAGTCTTGTGTGTACAAAAGGCGCAGCCGAAGCGCGGTGGTATTCTAGGTATTGTGTGTGGATAATATCTTACTTATTGGAAGCGATACGTGAATATTATCTTCAGTGAGGGTATGGTTAACAAGTCAGTTCGATAAGAAGGGCTTAGGAGAAGCCAGTCACATCCATGGTATTAAGCTTATGCGAGATTGGAAAAATAGGATGTTAGGCTTATCCAAAGTACTTACGTCGATACAATTCTTGGCAGAGTTAGTATACAAGATTCCAAGAAAGGGTTTCTCCCTTTTTAGGTATGGAATCACTCTATCCAAGATCAATGTCATAAGACACATGATGATATAGAGAGGATAAGGGGAGTTCCTTATGCTTCGGTAGTGGGAAGCCTCATGTATGCTATATTGTGTACTAGACCAGACATCTTCTTTACCGTTGGTATGCAAATATCAGTCTAATCCAGGGAAATAGCACTGAACTGCGGTAAAACATATACTTAAGTACCTTAAAAGGACTCGAGTTTTTATGTTGGTTTACCAGGCAAACAGTCGTACCTGTTGGATACACAGACCATAATTTTTAGTCAAATGTTAGGTTTTCAGAAAGTCAACTTTAGGTTATGTGTTTACTCTAGGAGGTGGAGTCATTAGTTGGAGGAGTATCAAGCAGTCAGGCATTGCTGACTCCACTATGAAAGCTGAATATGTGGCTGCTTTAAAAGCAGCTAAGGCAGCGGTTTGGCTCAGGAACTTCCATATGAATCTAGATGTGGCACCTTCAGCGTTATAAGCTATTTCACTTTATTTTGATAATAGTGAAATGGTTGCGAACTCAAAAGAGCCGAGGATTCATTAGAAGGGAAAACACATAGAGTGTTCACGTTGAGGTAATGAGAGTGAGATGCATAGCTGCATGGCTTTGAGTCTAAGTGGGAGATTGTTAGAGTGATATACTAAAAGCCATAATTTTCTTGTTGGTTTGGATATGTTATAAACTTGGTTTTGCTATTTTAATGAGAATCTATATGGGCAATGGTTGCATTATATTATTTATTTAAATATTGTGCATGTGTGTCTTTTATTCCATATAGTAGATGATTTGGTGTGTAGAGTATAGCTTACACACAGAAGATCATATCATTGGTTCTTGTGGAATATAAGTTTAATGGTTCACAATCTTAGATGGAATTGGACACCCATCGGTAGGATTGTAGCACAAGTTTTAGTAGTTTATCTTGACTACAGAAAACGGTATAGTTTTAACTCGTTGTGCTAGTACACTTTGTGTGTATTGAATAGGACCAGTTTGGGTTAATTGTTTTTATACTGACTATATAAAACATATTTAAAATCCCATGGTTATTATGATTACTTATGCTCTTAATCTTGAAATAATTAATAGGCATATATATGTAGTGTTTGTTGTTTTGACTCATTATGAGTGAGATTCATTTATGGATCAATAATCTTCGTGAATTGGATGACGACACTATATGTATGATGAATATTAATTATTGATGGAATCCACGTCCCGGTATAGGGGTTGATGATAACCCCTTGAGAAGCTTATAAGTTTTGATCATGTCAAACCCTGCAGGTGGATTATGTTAATCCGACATGTCAAATAAGTTAAGTGGTAGGCTCAAGGATTAAGAAGTCATTTAAATATAATTGTCAGTAATTTAATTTAAATGACGGTTGTCTGTAATCTTAACGTGGGGAGAATAATAAGTATTTAATAATAAGGAGCTCAAAATATAATTTTGAGATAAGGATGGGAGTGCAATTATAATTCTTTAGTGGTGTGAATTATAATTTATGAAAGGAACTAATTCAGAGTGGAATTAGGATTCCAACTTTCCATAGGAAGCCCAAACACTTATTTCTCCTTAAGGTCCCTATCGTAGCCTTATATATACGCCGGTCTTGTCTCTTCTCAAGATAACAATAATTCTCATGAGTTAGGATTTGTTCTATGGAGAGAGGATAAAATCTTGGTGATACCGTAGCCCACACTCGGTGCAAGATTTGATGGCGGAAGGAATACGATAGAAGATCTTTTAGGTTTTTCGGCACAGCAGTCGTAAATCAATCGTAACTTTTGATTCCACCGTTGGATCGGGCTGATTTTCGGATATGTGGTTCGGAACGCAAAGTTACTAATATAACATAGAAAATTAGGACGATCAGAAGTCGTTTCGGTGGCGAAAACAATTAATTTTCGCAGCCCAGCGAGAATTAAAAAAAATATGACCAAATCGCAATTTGATGCTTTCAAACCCTAGTCTCCTCATATGGATCCTCTACATGATCCACAAAGGTGAAATCCCTTTATTCTTATAGGGTTTTTAGCAAAAGTTTTTTTGTTCAATTTATACGCAATATCAAACGATCCTGTATTTATGTCTCCATCACATACACCAAGAAGAACTTAACTGCTCTTTTTCAGAAATAATTTAAATTTCATTAATTTAATTTCATACCTGGTCTAGCTGTAGCCCAGAAACGTCGCCTGCACTGACGTCCGGGGTCAGATATCGATACACCCCCACTATGTTCCCGCTGTAGTATCGTCGGAAAAGCGGGAACTCATCTGCGAAGGTTGGGTGCAGATGGATCTGACCAATACCCTGATGGGTATGCGCAATAAACCACATCTGTCACAAATTACCACAATTAATAAAACCGTCGGTTTTTATATAATAATCACATGCTTTCCTCGTAAAAAGATAAATGAATTTTTAAATAACTTACCTCCCAAAGCGTGACCAACCCACGGTGGTTCAGCTCCATGTGACGGCACACCAAGTCCATCGACTCATACAGCACCGCCAGTACGTATCCTCCCCAGGCAAAAGTGTACAACTGGTCGAAGAACCGCAGATAAGGAAGCCACCATAACCGTAGGTTGTCGCCGCCCCGCGCATAGAAGAAATCATGCAGCACGAGCAGCAGAAAGCATCGGGATAGCTGCCGCCCCTCCTGGCGTGTCATCGGACCATCGCCAAACCTCCCGCTCTCGGCCTCGATATGCTGCACCATCGCCGTGTGGGGTATCCCATCCGCCACAATCCTGCTAGGCCTCCATCCTAGTGCCGCTCCCATACCATCTAGAGTAATGCGTACGTGGGGGTTAGGCACCAGAGCCTCCCCCCCGAAAGGCAGCCCTGTCAGCACGAACACATCCTCCGGTGTCAACGTCATCTCCCCCCAACTCCAGTGGAATGTGTGCGTCGTGTCCCACCATCTCTCCCCTAACACCGTCGGAAGGCTCACTGATCGCTGGAACTCTCCGCCTGGCAGCACCTCGATAAATCGTCCGAATGGGGTCGCACTCAAGTATGCTCTCACCAGCGGCGGAAGCTGATCTCGAAGCTCAGGCACAGCGCGCGTGATGCCACGGCAACGTCCGATCCTCTGTTACATCACGGATTTTAATAAGGCTCACTAACAAACTTTTTTCAAAAATAAATAATGTTGAGTATATATCTATTATGGCAAGTAATTATTAAATCTATCACATTTCATGCATATCTCTTCATTTGCATATTTTTCAAAAAAATCACATATTTTGAAAAACTAATATTAGAGCATACCCTAGTCCGGCGGCGGATCTCGTGTGCCGCAGGCTCCATCAACAGCCACTCTCGCCCCTCTCCCCGCGAGATCAAGGGTACGTCCCGGTACATCGCCCGCTGAAGCGATCCGTCTGCCCCCAGTGGCCCCTCCCAGGCCACACCCTCCCAGTCGTCATGATGTGGCGCGCAGATCAGGCGCCCATCCATCATCGCGGTGATCGACTCCACCTCGTCCCCCGGGAGTAGCTCCGGCACCTCCCCTCCCTCTGGTGGGCCTCCCATCATCATGTACACGAAGATCGAAAGTAGTCTCGCAAATGCCATCGCTCACACTCACTAAATGTTTTTGAAAAAAATCAGATATTTATATGCTAGAGAGAAAGATCGCAAGAAGAAGTGACGAAAATGCTTTGAACGGGCCACTATTTATAGATCATAGGGGCCAGCCGCAGGCTAGCCAACCGTACGGCTAGCCCCCAACCGTGCGGTTGGCTGCCAGCCGTACGGCTGGGGGGTCAAACCCTGCGGCTACCTCGTGCGGCTACCCCGTGCGGCTACCACCAACCGCACGCCCTAGCCGCACACCCTGCGGTTACCCCATGCGGCTACCCTCAATTTTGACCAGTTTGAAAAAAAAAAAAAAAAAAAAAAAAAGGGATCGTGGGGATAGACTCTGAATCAACTCTTCCCAAGACACAAGAGGACCAAGACTCACACACACGCACGAGATGACTAATCAATGCCCGAAGTTTGACACTTTAAAGTTTGTGGAGGAACCGAAATTCAATAGGATGGATCCATTGTCGGGAAGGCTCGAATCTGATTAATAAACAGGGAAGGTGTAAAAGAAGAATCGGGTACCAGAAAAAATTGAAAAAGTAGAAAAGGGAAAATCCCGTTGGTCCAAGAGAGGGAAAAGTGAGATAAACAGAAATGACGAAAATTGACAGGGAGAGCCACACTAAGAGTGACAGCTGTGCCAAAAGGCAGAGGGCTACATCTTAGGTGAGTAAGGCTCCTGTTTTGGAGGGAGCAATAAGGGTATCGAAAAAGAGAAAACGATACAGGACCAGCAGCTTCCCTATGAAAAAACCAGAGGATAGCTTGAAGGCTATTGAGAATTCCAGACGAATTTCCATCCCCATGACCAAAGAGAAGAAAACTGAGGGTAGAGAGATGCCAAATCCCAAAAATCCATGCACAGCGGTCCGAAAGTTGCTAAAAAAAAAAGTTGATTCAGAAGTCCGATTCCCAATAAAGGTCAAAACTGAGGGTAGAAAGGAAAGGAACGAAAAGCACTTCCCCTCGCAAGCAATTCTCTCTAACATATCTTTTTTCGGAAAATCAAACAAGGCAGTGTCTGAGTAATAGAATCATGGCAACAAGGCCAAGAAGGGAATTTTCCGAATTCCTGAAAAGATAGGAATTCTTCGCATTCCCCACGATGGGAATTTTTCCGAAACCCCTTTCCCCAAGAAGGGAAATAACGACTCCATGTGTTCCCCACGAAGGGAATTTTTCGAATTCCTGAAAAGATAGGGATTCTTCGCATTCCCCACGATGGGAATTTTTCCGAAACCCCTTTCCCCAAGAAGGGAAATAACGACTCCACGTGTTCCCCACGAAGGGAATTTTTCGAATTCCTGAAAAGATAGGAATTCTTCGCATTCCCCACGATGGGAATTTTTCCGAAACCCCTTTCCCCAAGAAGGGAAATAACGACTCCACGTGTTCCCCACGAAGGGAATTTTTCGAATTCCTGAAAAGATAGGAATTCTTCGCATTCCCCACGATGGGAATTTTTCCGAAACCCCTTTCCCCAAGAAGGGAAATAACGACTCCACGTGTTCCCCACGAAGGAAATTTTTCGAATTCCTGAAAAGATAGGAATTCTTCGCATTCCCCACGATGGGAATTTTTCCGAAACCCCTTTCCCCAAGAAGGGAAATAACGACTCCACGTGTTCCCCAAGAAGGGAATTTTCTTCGGAATCTTCAAGAAAGAATTCTTCGCATTCCCTACGATGGGAATTTTCTCCGATCCCCTTTCCCCACGAAGGGAAATAACCTTTACCGCGCATTCCCCACGAAGGGAATAACTTTGTCTTCGCATTCCCCGCGATGGGAATCTTTTTTTTAAAATTAGAATTCCTCACACATTCCCCACGAAGGGAATCTAATTAACATTTCCAAAGATGGAAATTTCTCTTAGTACCACATCCCACGAAGGGATACACCACAAGACCAAGAATATTCTCTCACTTCTCCCTAAGAAATGGGAAAGCTTCAAGAACACTCATTTTCCACCACGATCATTTGGATTCGGTAAAATGCCAAGCCCCCTCGTGTAGTCCTACACACTGAGGGTGGTGTGCCAATGAGGGTAATGTATCACTGAGGGTAGATGGAAGAAAAGGTTGATGTGTCGTGTCGCCCGGCCAAAAGGAAAGGGGCAATTTTTGGGTTGCATCACCTGAAGCATAAAAGAATCCGCATGCCAGAAAGGGTATACTCTGATTCACCCGAGAGTCGTGAATCGTTGTCTTCTTATCATCCCAGTATTCTTGGGGACAAGAATCCCGGGACGAGAGGGTCTGTGAACACCCCAATCCACGACTCTCGTGCGAATACTGATTTTCTTTAAGCATCCTACATTTAATCATCATGCATGTAGAAAAACTGATAGGAAAGACTCCAATTTTGGACGCGTTGGGAGTCTAAGATAACCCTTGTTGCCTCTTCGCTTACTAGGACGGGGATCGACCTGTTGGCACGCCCAACCGTACGGCTACCTGCCAACCGTACGGTTGGCACCTCCTAACCGCACCCCCTAGTCGCACGCCCAACCGTACGGCTACCTGCCAGCCGTACGGCTGGCACACCCCTGTCGCACGCCCCAGCCGCACCCCATGCGGCTACCCCTGCGGTTGGCCTCTTTTGGAGCGTTTTTGGCGCAAATGTTGCTATAAATAGGACCCTTGGGATCCCATTTTGGGATCATCAACATTGAATAGTATTTTTGGTAAGTAGGAGCTTTGTCAAAGTCTCTAGAAAGTCATTTCTAGAGAAATTCTGAGAGAGAAGGCTAGTGAGAGAAAGCTTTAGAGAGAGAAAGCTCTAGAGAGAGAAAGCTCTAGAGAGAGAAGAAAGTCAAGGCAAAGTCCTCCTATCTTCTTCAAGCGCAGCAGGTATATTTTCTACAACCCTCCTTAATTTTAGTACTGCATTTAAATTCATTTCTTAATATAGAAAATTAGATAACTTGCAAAGAAGTTCATTGCTTTCAAAACAAATCCTTTCTAAGTTTTACAAGAAATCTAAAACCTGTTTTGACACGTTTTCAAAACAAACAAAAATACAAAAACAGTTTCCAAAAGAAAGGAACTACGAGACTCTGATTTCATTCTACGAATGAATACGTAGGCGCTCGCAAAGCTCGAGTCTGATTTCAAAATATTGTTTTAAATCAAATTTATCCGGAAAGGACTATTCTGAAAACTATTCAAACTACTTCCAAGATATCTAAAATAGGAATTAAATACACGATCCATTAAGAGATCGAAAGGGCGAATTGGGTGCCTAACACCTTCCCAATTCGTAACGTAGTTCCCGAACCCTAGCAAAGTAAAATTTTAAAATAAATCTCTGGTTTCAAACGTATGAAGGATAATTCGTTTTCGAATTGTCCTTCGTACGATCTTTTGTTTGTTTTCTCGTAAAACAAACTGGCGACTCTACAAAAACACGTTTTCAAATAAAAACCGAGAACGAGGACTCTTTTCTTTTCTTCTCTCGGGGTATGGGTCCGGATTCTCACAGGTCCATATTTTCAGAAGAATCTGGTCTGACGAGTCTCCCGGTGCTATCTCTTCCAGCCCACACAGAGGCCAGGATGAATATCTGCTTCATCGAAAAAAAAGGACAAATTCGATCGCGCGGATTCCCCCGGAAAATAACAACAATATATCATTTAGAAATTGCCAGACCTTATCCAGAAATACATCGATCGGGACGAAAGTAAACACACAAAAAAGTTTTCTTTAGGTGGGATCGAAAACAGACCAACGGCGACAACTTGAGAGTTTCGTATAGCGGTAGGGTAGGAATATAATTCCATGGGTTCCCTGACCGTCTATATTTTTGAAAGTCATTTTGAAAAGAGTTTTTTTTTTCGAAAAAAATCATTTGAAAATATGGGAAGATCTCTCCTCATGAGTTGCTTTGTTCATGGAATCAGGGCTTCCGCTCACTAGATTCTCACGACTGTTGGTCATTAAAACCATGCAGAAAATCTTTGTGTTCTAAGCTGACTCCCCTATATGCAAGCGTGGTTGAAGAGGGTAAGGTTTAAGGCTCCCTCCTATTTGGCAAGTCTTACGATATACCTCAAGAGCGCAGGTACGTGTAAGGACCTTTTGATATACATCCCGGGTACGTGAGTGTTCTCGTCACTCGATATACCGCGGTAAGTACTTGGCCTATGAGAGTGGTCCCAGGCGCTTTCGGCTAGTGCAGACCCGCAAGTCCGCGGCCTAATCACGACTCTGGTCCCGAGGTTGATAGGGTGAATTCACACTCGCGAAAATGCATGATAAGACGTGAGTGCGTGCAAAATAACAATATGGCGGTCCATTATTGATCAATGCTTTAGGGTTTGTTATGATAATTTACACAATTTTAATTATGAAAAAGATTTTCCTCACATAATTAGCAAATAAAGGGATCAGGGTATCCACCTAAATCGTTTCTATGTTATCCTAGGACTAAGGCTTACAAGACCTATATCTAATAAATAACAGGAATTAAATATATGATCCATTATAATAGAGCTTAGTTCTCGACTTCCCCAGCAGAGTCGCCACTGTGAGAATCCGGACCCGCGACCCGAGAAGAAGAGGGGAGTCCTCGTTCTCGGTTTTATTTGAAAACATGTTTTGTAGAGTCGCCAGTTTGTTTTATGAGAAAACAAACAAAAGATCGTACGAAGGATAATTTGAAAGTGAATTATCTTTCATACGTTTGAAACCAGAGATTTATTTTGGAAATTTACTTTGCTAGGGTTCGGGAACTACGTTACGAATTGGGAAGGTGTTAGGCACCCAATTCGCCCTTTCGGTCTCTTAATGGATCATGCATCTAATTCCTATTTTAGATATCTTGCAAGTAGTTCGAATTGTTTTCAGAATAATCCTTTCCGGATAAATTTAGTTTAAAACAATATTTTTGAAATCAGACTCGAGCTTTGCGAGCGCCTACGTATTCATTCGTAGAATGAAATCAGAGTCTCGTAGTTCCTTTCTTTGGAAACTATTTTTTTTGTATTTTTATTTGTTTTGAAAACGTGTCAAAACGGATTTTAGTTTTCTTGTAAAACTTAGAAAGGATTTATTTGAAAGCGGTGAACTTCTTTGCAAGTTATCTAATTTTCTGTATTTAAAATTAATATAGAAATGTAATACCGAAATTTAGAGAAGTGGTAGAAAGTTATACCTGATGCGCTTGGAGAAGATAGGAGAGCCTTGCCTTGCCTTCCTTCTCTCTCTAGAACTTTCTCTCTCTAAAGCTTTCTCTCACTAACTTCCTCTCACTAGCCTTCTCTCTCACTAGCCTTCTCTCTCAGAATTTCTCTAAAAATGATTTTCTCAAAACTTTGACAAAGCTCCTACTTACCAAAAATACTATTGAATGTTGATGATCCCAAAATGGGATCCCAAGGGTCCTATTTATAGCAATATTTGCGCCAAAAACGCTCCAAAAGAGGCCAACCGCAGGGGTAGCCGCATGGGATGCGGCTGGGGCGTGCGACAGGGGTGTGCCAGCCGTACGGCTGGCAGGTAGCCGTACGGTTGGGCGTGCGGCTAGGGGGTGCGGTTAGCATGTGCCAACCGTACGGTTGGCAGGTAGCCGTAGGGGGGTGCGGCTGGCTCACAAAAAATGCGCAGGAGCGCTCGAAAAAAACCCAAATTCCTAACGGGGCGCTGCCCGTCCTAGTAAGCGAAGAGGCAACAAAGGTTGTCTTAGACTCCCAACGCGTCCGAAATTGGAGTCTTTCCTATCAGTCTTTCTACATGCAATGATGACTCATGATAAATGCAGGATGCTTAAAGAAAACCAGTATTCGCACGAGAGTCGCGGATTGGGGTGTTCACAGGTACTTAGCATGTGACCAAAAGAGCTATAAAGATTAGAGACCGAGATTTATGATAAGTGTCTCGAGTTATTTACTTAAAGGAATGCCATCGAAATTTTGAGGACGAAATTTTTATTAGTGAGGGAGATTGTAATACCCCGTATTTTAATTTGTTTTAAATTGAACTTTATTAGCTTATTTATACTCATGTGAGTGATCCTTAGGTGATTCGGGTGGTTCGAATGGATTTTGGTTGGTAAATAAGAAGTTTTGGCCTTTCGCGATTTGTTATTTCTATCTATCTTTGAGCTATCGTAATATTTTCTCTATTTATCGGAATGAGATTTTGTTAACGTGAGTGTTTAGTATTTGTACCATTCTACAACTTTTGTGTTTTGGCCGAAGTCCAATTCACACTTCTCGTGGGTCAAAACAGGGCGCAAAGTAGGCCCATTGCAAAATTCTTGTCATTTGGTAGCGCTTTGGCAGAGCCCTGTCTTCGGTGAATCTCTGCGAAAAATATATCCAGAATTTGAGAAAACTTTCTCTTAGAAAGTTGTAGAGCATTGAAATTCCTTTCCGTGGACATAAAGAATGCCTCAATTGGAGTTCCAAGCAAAAGGTTATTGCCAAAACAAAAATAGTGCTCCAGGGCACAAAAATTAAAGCGCGGACCGATATGGCATTTTTGGCTTACTGGTCCGGCACCAAATTTTTGGAAAAATTGACCCCCGCGGACCGGTATTGGGTATTTTGCATACCAGTCCGCCAGTTAACTATTCCCACCGACTTAAGCTTGTTTTTAAGCCATTTTTACAACTTTTCCACTCCATTTTCGAAGCTAACTTCCACACACTCCCAAGGAGTGTTCTAGAGAGTTCTAGAGAGAGAAAGAGAAAGATTTCTACGCATCTATCCATCCGAATCGAAGATTCAAAGCTCCAAATCAATCAAACCCACTTCTAAAGCACTGTTCATCATTTTGTTCCTTGTTATCCGCCATGGGTGCTCGAGCTTGAGCTAGGACTACACGGGTTGAAGTCCAAGCCTCGTTATTTGGGGGTTTTGCTATTCTAGAAAGGCGATGACACGAGATATTCGGGGTTTCATCAAACAAAACTTCGATGTCCCTCGGGTGTATATGTGTTTAGTTGATATGATTGAACTAGTAAACGGTTTTGGTATGCACCAAGGGACAAGTATGAGGTTCGATGAGGTTTATATGGCATATGTTGTTTCTAGCTTGCATTTAGAGCATGATGTGCATGTTTGCATCATTATTGTGTCAACCCGGCATCTCGAGGATATCTTGGCAAGTTCGGAGCCTCCTTATGACATATGGTGTGAAAATAATCTCTTGGGAGAACTATATCTTGTATTTATGTTATGGATGGCTTTCTATGCACTTGAGGCATTCTTGAATGTGTGATTATCTCTTTTCGGGAGTTGTTCATTCGTATGGGGATATATTCGTGGCTATGTCATATGGTGGGATCTTGCCCACGGTTATCAATATCTATGTTTGGGCGTTCCGTCGGTGAAGGGGAATAATTATGGTTAGTGCTTGCCGGTATGGAAAATAGCCAGGGCCTGGTGCCCTTAGGTTGAAAAGCCCTAAACCTCCGAGGGGTCAGCAAGTCGTCGGCTGTCTAGAGCCAGCGGTGAGTAGTCCGAAAATCTAGACAACGGCAAGGCACTAATATTCTGGTTGATATGAAAATGAGTTGTTGATGTGATATGGTGGACTGTGGTCCAAATTGTTATTATCTGTTGATATTCACCCGAGACGGAAAGGCCATATTATGATGTCGATCTTATGTCTCTTGAGGGCGGTCAGGCCCATGTTATGAATGTTCATGGATTGATCTTCTAGCGGGGCAGTCAAGCCTACGGTTATTGTTATGGTTATAATTCCTGATAAGGACTGGCTATGGTCTTGGACAGGCGGAGTCATATCATTTGCTATCTCGGCTCACTCATATTCTAGTGATTCGACGTAACGGTTGACATAAGGGAGGTAACTTGCATAAGCATGAACATGCATGGTTTTGTGAAATTATTATAATTTACAAATCATGTTTGAATTATATTATAGAAAGATTTACTTTGTTTAAAGTAACGAATCAATAAATGTTTTCAAAGTCGTTCCCTTTTACTCCCCCTCCCCTACTGGGCTATATGCTCACCCTGTTTTTCTAAAACTATACAGGTATTCAGGAGTCCAAAGAGGGCATGGACGTAATGTGATCGGGGACGTGTTAGTAGCTCTGATACGGACTCATTTTTGTCATGTATGTGTTTTCCGGGAAGCCACGGTTAGCCCGGAGTGTAGTATATTCACTTGGGTTACTTAGATGGTTATGTAACGTGAATATGTATATGTTTTGGATGTTTGTGTGCAGTACTAACATCATCAATATGATTATGAATTTGTTGTTTGACACGCATGATATTACTATTTGTATTTCTTTATGCATTTTCATATATACCTATTTTAGTCAATCTAAGATGGGTTAGTAGCACTCCAGGTCTTAATTACGGGTGTTGTCCTATAAATTAAGACGGGGGTGTTACACCTACAGCAAACAAATTTTCTCATCTTAGTGGAAAGTTCTGGGGTGATGAGGACCAGGAATATGATTAGGATAGTGACTTTCTTACCCCTTCCACAGAGAACAATGGAACCAAATACAAGTTGCAGGAATCTGATTATTTCCTAGTTTTCAAGCCACCTTCAAGAAAACAGATCAGAAAACAAGCTAAAAAAGATGAAAAGGCCAGACAGTCATTGCTTGATGTTGGTCTATCTCCATATGCCATTGACTGTCTCTCTAAGATTGAGCAAAGGCAAAAGGTTGTGAGTATATTAGAAAATACTATGGAGGAGTCTCCTCATAGTACATCTGTCCACAAAACCACATGAAGGTCATTTATTGGAATGTGAGAGGTTTGAGCAATTTCAAAACTCAAACCACCTTTAAATCCATCTATGTGAATCATAAGCCTGACCTTATTTGCATCTCTGAACTTATGACTCATTCTGATAATATTCCTTGGTCTGTTTGGCACAACCTTGGTCTATCCTTTTCCTGTACCAATGAGAGAGGTAGTCTTGCCCTTAACCTCTGGCTCCTCCATACTAGCAATGTTTCCAATATTCAGGTTATTCTTTCCACCAATCAACAAGTCACTATCTCTTCCACTTTTGAGAACGTTGCTTGCCTCATTACTTGTGTCTATGCCAGCAATGACTATATTACTAGAAGACAATTGCGGGCTAACTTCATGCACATCTCCCTCAACTACAACCTTCCTTGGATGGCCATTGGAGATTTTAACTGCATTTTAGGTGCTCATGAAAAGAGAGGTGGAATCAGGCTTAATCCCATCTCTTGCTTTGACTTCAAAAGCATGACAGACGATTGCAATCTCATTCATTTAAACTCCATTGGTCCTCTCTTCACCTGGGCTAGCAAATGGAATGCTGCCATCCAACTTAAACTTGACAGAATTCTTTGCAACAATACTTGGTTCACGGCTTGGAAAAATGCAAACTGCTCCATTCTCCCCAAAATCAATTCTGATCACCACCCCCTCATTTTATTCTCCACCAACCATGACCATGGTGGACCTAAACCCTTTAAATTTACTGCTACATGGGTAAAGCACAACTAGTTTATGGAGATGGTGCAATAATCATGGCTTAAGCTTGGTGATCACATCTGCCCTATGGTTGCTCTTCAATGGAAACTGAAGGTTCTGAAAAAAGATCTCATTCAATGGAATAAACAAACCTTTGGCAATATACATGAAAAGGTGAAAAGTGCCACAGCTCATTTGCATCACATCCAAGCTCTTATAGATTGCAATGGCTATATTGACAACTATGCTCTTAATGAGGCTGAAGCTCAGCATGTTCTGAACACAGCTCTCTAATTTGAAGAAAATTTTTGGAAGCAAAGATCCAGAATCACTTGACTGGCTGATGGTGACAAAACACCAAATTTTTTTCATAAGATTGCTGATCACAAAAGAGCTACTAGTATAATCTTTCGCCTAAAGGATGGCAATAATATCACTCATGATCCTGATGCTATCAAAAACCACATTGTGAATTATTTTTAGACCCTTTACTCCTCCTCCAATAATACAATAGACAATGTTTTGGTTGCCAAGGTTATTCACCCACAAATCAGTTCTCATGACAACACCTTTCTTTCCAACATTCCATGTGATTTTGAAATTAAGTCGGCTGTTTTTAATCTTAGCCCTCATTCAGCCCCTGGTCCAAATGGTTTTAGCAGACAGGCTAGCTCTCATTGCCACCAAGCTCATCTCTCCCAACCAAACTGCTTTCATCAAAAGAAGAAACATCCACCATAGCATTGCCTTAGCCTATGAGTGCTTTAACCTTCTTGACAAAAAAACCCATGGGGGCAACACTGGCATCAAAATTGATATAGCCAAAGCTTTTGATACCCTAGATTGGTCTTTTCTCCTCTCAGTTCTACAAGCCTTTGGATTTGATCAAATCTTTACCAATTGGATTGACACCCTGCTCAAATCAGCCAAGCTCTCAATTCTTGTAAATGGTTCTCTCCAAGGCTATTTCTCTTGTGCTAGAGGAGTGAGGCAAGGTGATCCCCTCAGTCCCTTGCTATTTTGTTTGGCTGAGGTAGTTCTTAATAGAAGTATCAACAATGCTGTCAACAATGGGTCCTTTAAATGCATCTCCTGTCCTAGAGGAGCCACCTCTCCCTCTCACATCTTGTATGCTGATGATGTCCTCATTTTCAATAAGGGTTCCTCAGCCAGCCTTAAGGCAGTCATGAAAATTCTCAATGAATACTTTGAAGTTTCTGGACAAGTCACGAATCTTGCTAAATGCAAAGTTTTCATTGGCAAATGGGCCATGGAGAGGAAACAAAGCATTTGCCAAATTCTCAACATGCAGATGGAAGCAGCCTCTTTTACTTACTTGGGAGTTCCAATTTTCAAAGGCACCCCCAAAAAAGCTCAACTCCAAACCATTGCTGACAAAATTAAATGCAAACTTGAAGGATGGCAAGGCAAGTTGCTTTCCTTGGCTGGTAGAATTGCTTGTGAAATATGTGGCCACTCCCATGCTCATCCATTCTTTCGTGATCTACAAATGGTCAGTCCTTCTTTTAAAACAGTTGCAACAATGGCTAAGAAACTTTATATTGTGTGGGAACATTCAAGAAAGGAAAATCATCTCAGTTGCTTGGCACAAAATTTGCTCTGCTATTCAGGCTGGGGGTATTGGAATAAAGAATTTAATAGACCTCAATCAGTCAACTCTTCTTAAGAGCACCTGGGATATGATCACCCAAAACTCCCTTTGGAGCCAGTTTATACTGGCTAGATACAAGATCAAGTTTGGTCAATCCAACACTTCTTACCAATCCTCTTCCACCTGAAATGGGATCAAACTTTTTCTTGCCATCATCAAGCTTCATGCTAAGTGGATTGTGGGAAATGGTTCCAATATCCAAATCTGGAAAGATGATTGGTGCAATGATACCCCCCCCCACCTCCCACTCACACCCCTCTTGACCAATGCTTGAACAGTTGGATTTTAGATAGTAAATGGAACACCCCTAACTAGCTGAGAACTAATTTACCCACCTTTAATGCCACTGTCATAGCCATCCCCCTTCCTATCCTCCCTTGTGAATATTTTATAGTCTGGCCCTACTCCGCTAAAGGTCATTTAACCTTCAGTGATGCTTACAACTTCTTTCACATAGCCAATAGCAACCCCACCTTCAAACATGTTTGGCATTCTTTCATCCCTCCAAGAGCCTCTATTTTTGTCTGGAAAACCCTTCATAATGCCATCCCATCTCAAGTTTCTCTTCAGCAAGAAGGAATAAGCACAGCTTCCAGGTGCAGCCTTTGCTTGCAACAATCCGAATCAACCTCTCATGTCCTCCTTCAATGTAGATTTGCTCTTTCAATTTGGAAATGGTTATTCACCATATTCAACATCCACACCTTCCCCACCTCCTCCCCTATTGATCTATGGCACTTCATCTCTTCTACAAAATGGAGCTCTCAAATTTTCAATGTTTGGATTGCTGGTGCTTCTATTGTTTTTCATAAAATTTGGGAAGCCATAAATGATATCATCTTCAAAAACTCCAAGCCTAATCTTTCATCTCTCAGACATCATTTAGTTTCCTGCATTTCTGAGCTCAATGACCACATTCCTGGCTGCATGTCAAACTCAGTTGAGGACTTGCTCATTATAAAAAAATTCAACCTCTCAGGCAAAGCCAGATCATGCAGCAAAATCACAGAAGTTTTTTGGTGTCCCCCTCCTCCAGGATGGTTAAAAATCAATATCGATGGCATGGCAAATGGCTGCCTAGGTCCTGCCTCCATTGGTGGTATTTTCAAAAATTGTAGGGGTTTTTGCAAAGGTGCTTTTACTGGGAAGATTGGTATTCATAATGCCTTTTTTGCAGAACCGAATGCTCTCATTCAAGCCATAGAATTTGCTTGGAACAATGGCTGGAAGAAACTGTGGCTCAAAATGGATTCACAAGAAGTCCTAAAATGCATTCTTAATACAAATTCTTATGTGCCATGGCAGCTTGCTACTATATGGAATAATTGAAGATCTTACTTTAAGCAGATGACCTACTGTGCTTCTCATTCTTATAGAAAAGCTAATGTTGTTGCGGACAAACTCTCTAAATTGGGCGTGACTTTTGGTCACCTTCAATGGTGGACCACCCCTCCACAAGCTATCGCTCAATTATACACTAATGACCTCAATTTCAGGCCTAATTACAGATTTAGCTAGTTTTCTTTGGAGTTGTATTTTTCTGCTTGCTCCACTTTTTTCATTCCTATTGTGACGCCCCGAATCCCGTTATGAGATTTTCACCTCCGGGACCCGGTTAATCACGGATGCCGTGCGCGACGGCGGGTTTAAAATATCAAATTCGCAACTTTTTAAAAACTTTTCTTAAATAAAAAGTCCCGTTTTACAAAACTCGGTATGTGGAGTATATTTAAATAAAACCAAACCCAAGAGGTTTACAAAGCACATTCACCCAAACACAATCACATTCAACTCCACATATATATATAAAAACCGTTTATACAAATCCATAGTTCATTACCTAAAATGATTGTAAAGTCTATACATAATTACAAAGAGTTTAATACAACAAAAGGTTATATACAACCGAGTCCTTAATTCAAGGACTTCAAAAGTTATAAGACATCAGAGGCTACTAGACTCATAGATCACGCGCCAATCCCCGATGTTTAACCTGCAAAACTGTTTAGAAAACGGGGTGAGCCAAATCCGGGCTCAGTGGGAACTGTATAGGTTTTATATAGAAAATAGTTGTTTTACATCAATACAGTAGCTTGAAAACCATGCAGTGCAATGCAACTCACACACCTGTGCATGCAAAACCCACTAGGAATCCCATCCTAGTCACCAGGAAGCTGACTATTCGATCAACCTATTCCATCCTTAGATTTCGCCTTGGAATACCCTAAGTCGATCTCACATTACTAGGGAATAGAGGGTATAAGCCTACTTGAATCTGTTCTCAAGTGTAACTCAAGGCTATACTATGCTATTCGGTGCCTATACCATAAATTATGACAATTGGCCAACTATCTATTGTTTTCTCTTTAGTTATAGTACGTTATGGATTCTATACTTGGCCACCTACAAGGCTTTATCACTATTTCGTCCGCACAATCCAACCACATACTCACACTCGTATGCCAGGTTTCTATGGCCAATAGCTAATAATGCTTTCCACTTTATCTGTTAGTACATTATGAGTGGCCAACGTTGTCCTATGTATATTATGTTCTTTTACGATAGTGTCTGTGTCATTGTTCTCACTAAAGGTACACTCGTCCGAGGCAATATATAATCAACCATGCCATACAAGATATGATACAATACAATAATAATGATAATATAAGCAATACACATCCACAACATATCGATCCGTATCATATCTCAAGTACAGTGCCTCAGTCTCACCCCGCGGTCTGACCAGGCCCAAAATAGAGAATCCAGCGAGTCTCGAAGGATCCAAGGTTCTTGTCCATGTCTCCTCCAAGTGGGGAGTGGTTCAGGGACTTAGTTCTCCAAGTAGGTCATTCGGAGATAACCCACGCGACGGTCACTTTCCCGGGGACAACACCCCGAATAGTTAACGAGGAGAACACCACATACAAACCACATCGACACTCTGGAGAAACTACACTAGGCGATACCCTAGTGGGTGATGACCATTAATAGCCCAACTACTTCCCGGGGACTCACCATTTGGGAAGTAGTGGCACACGGGACCTGCTCCGCTTGCCGGGGAAACTCATCTAACCAAGGACACATAGTCCAGTTGGAAGGCAAGATACCTAGAGTGGGCTCTCCTTTGTGGGAAACACAACCACCGGTAGAGTCACCGACTTCATTTTCCCGTGCACGGTTTAGGGCCTTTCACCCATGGGCGGCAATAGGCGGCCCTCCTTCGAGTCACGGGGAGCTACCCGGTGCTCGGCATATCATCATATCCAGCCCATATGTGTGATCACAGTAACATACATCACATTCATTCATTTCCCACAATGAATATCATCATCATCATCAATCATACATCACACATATGGCTAAGCATCACATATATAATCATACAAGCGCCCACTCATCCATTCATCATCATTAGCATCATCGTTAATCATTTCTACAAGAGTATTCATCACTTATATACTCCATATGTTTATTGTTACGAGATTATTCTCATTATAAGGCCAATTGGTTCGGTAATTGCGTTACACACCTCATCATATGATACGTGTATTCAACTAAGGCCGTATATATTCCATAATGATTCACTAGCTATATCATTAAGCCAAGTATCCATTAGCATATCTCTAGTTCACCCGGCATATTAATACGACTCATCTAGATGTTCATATACATGACCGAGGCAATCCATGCCCCACCAAAGTATGTTTACTACGCCGCTAGAGTGTACAAGAGTTGTACGTTCATTGATAGTGATAACCATATTCCATACAAGGTGCTAAGCTTAGGGGTTATTGCATATTAATCCGCCCTAGCGGGTATTATGTACAAACACTACCATTAATAACCCATAATCATCCATTTATAAACACAAGACCTAAAAGCCACAATTTATAAGTCATACGAATAGCTACGGAGTTGGTTTCACATGAACCTCTAGGTACGCATGCTCAATCGTGAACTAGATGACCAATCACGCTATAGGAGTGATAATCGATCAATATCTATCACTAATCTAAGAATTATCTAGCCCAAACCCCAAGAGATGCAAACAACACATGCTTTTGATCAAAATCCCCAATTTGTAGTGCAAGACTCTAATTCATCAATCAAACTTTGGAAAACAAGTTTTAGTACTAGTGTCCTCACCTTAGACAAGCCGAATCCACAAGTTGATGAAGCGTAGAAGTTGTACCGCCCAAGCCCTAGCTCCAACGCAAGCTCCAACGGATGAAGAAAGCGAGAAAGATGATGAATAGTAAAGGAGAAAGCGATTCAGGACACAAATCTTGGATGAGAGATGAGAGATGTGCATGATCTCTTCTTTCTCTCTCTAGAGCTCTCTAGAATCTCCCTCAGTCTCTCTCTATGTTGGATGCACGAAAGTGGGGGTTGTGGGGGTGTTAAACGACTTAAAAACGCTCAAAACCGACTTACAGGTGAACCATGATCGATCATGGGTCCCCCATGATCGATCATGAACCGTTCTGGAACTCTCTGGAGGACCATGATCGATCATGGCACTTCCATGATCGATCATGGAAGTCACTGCAACAGCAAATGACTTTCTAAGCCCGAAACGAACCTCGTAACGGTCGAATCTTGACTCGTCCAAAACACGAAAGTTGTAGAGGGAAAAGAAATGAAGACATGGACGCAAACAGGGAGTCATTTGGACATCAGATGAAGAAGTTATGGCCTCTCAAAATTGGCCAAAAATTGACGAATCGCGAAAAGTCGAAATACGCGATTATCGCCTCGGTTTCGATCCGAACCACTCGAATCACTAAATGAACATTCACATGAGTGGAAGGAGGCTAATATGAACAATACGGGGTGCTAGAACATTACGAGACTCTCCGAATAATAATTTTACCACCCGAGGTTAAATGAGCGGACGAACGAAGGCAACTACGAGGAAACAAAAGAACGGGGTGTTACACCTATTTGGTTGTTTGATCTCTGATCTTAATTAGGCTTAAAGATCAAGATGCAAACATCTTTTGGCTTAGGCATGGAATTTCCTTTTGTTTGCCTTACATGTATATTTTCTTCCCCAAAGCCTAGTGGGTTGGCTTTTGTAACCCACAAGCTATTTTTCAACTTTTTAATGCATTACACTATTGCCTAAGGGCACAGTGGACTTTCTCCAAAAAAAAGTGAAATGAGATTTTAAATTTAGTTTTTAAAACAAGTACCAAACAAGAATTTTTCGAAAAAAAACAAAAAAAAAATTAAAAAGTGTTTTAAAATTTTGTACCAAACAGGAGCTTAATGTTTCAATGTAGGAAAAACCGAAAAATCATATTTAAAGGTTAAGATTAATTGTATAGTAATTAAATACTATGAAATCCTTTAGATTAAGGGATTTTGAAAGGTAAGTAATTAGTCAAATTTTGTGTTTTTTTAACTAATATAAATGTACACAGTGCAATACTCTTCTTTAATGCTTTTTGTATTTTTTCTCTTTCACACTTTGAACAAAGCGTTCATTCCTGATGTTGTGGAGGATAAATCATTTTTAGCCTTTTCCTTGTTAATTTACTCTTTTGCTTTAATTCCACAAAAGATATATTCTTTCATAATTAAGGCTCCGTTTAATTGCAAAGATGGAAAAAGAAAATAAATTTAGTTAGTTTGTGTAAAAAGATAGAAAATAAGGTGAGAGATGTTACTTATTTTATAAGTATATATCCCCCATCCTTTAATATTTTTGATGAAAAATTTTTACTCACCACCAAGCAAAGAAAATTTCTTCAGGGAAAAACTTAAAAATCAAGAGAATATCACTTCTATCACTCAACTTATTTTTCATCTTTTCACTCAAAACTAACTCAATTTATTTCCCTTTTCGACTTTGCAATCAAACGGAGGAAGAATGTAATATAACAAGAAATTGAGATTATTAAAGATTTATGAAAATGATCGAGGTACACTACTATTGGTTATAAAGAAATTTATTGGTTATATTATTGATAAAATCATTATCTATATTGTCAGAATGATATATAATTTTGAAACTATATAAGACAACTTCTTAAAGAATTACTATATTCTGGTAAAGAGATTAATAATTTAATAATATTATTACTCTTTTTTATTTTAATTCTCTTTTCCTCTAACTACACTGACTAAAGATATATTCTTTAATAATTAAACAAGTAATTTATACAGAAAATGTCGTACAACTTATTTCGTTTTCTAATTTAATGTGGGCCATGGTTGATTATGGAACCATATGGGGGTACATTTTGATAATTAAGCAAGTAGTTTTTCTTTTTCTCTTTTTCTTTGTTTTTTTAAGATGTCTCAAATTAATTATTCAATTTTCTTGGAACAAAATCCGGAAACATATATACATATTATATAAGTTGTACTCTTGACTATTGATAAAACTAAAATTAATGATTTCTTAAAACATAAATATTGCAGAGTACATTACTCAATTTAATTAAATAAATAATAAGATTCCATATTAATTTATTCATTTTGTCTAAATGAACTAAAGAAATATTCTTTGGTAATTAAGAAAGTTAGATAACATTTAACAATTAATTAAAAGTAACCAAAATTCTGAGCACAATTTTTTTTCTTCATTTGATGCTTATTTACAGTCCGTTTGAATTAAAGGGGAGAGAGAAATGAAATGGTTAATTAGGAGGGTAGGGAATGGAATACAATAGAAAGGAATGAATTTAATTTTATTTGTTTGGACTTTGGATAGTTAAGGATGGAAAACAATGGAATGAAAATAAATCTTATTTGGATAGAAAGAAGAAAAAGGGAATGAAATGTGATTTAATATATTGTTAATGAATTATGGTTAAATTTGGAATAAGATGAATAATTCATTAAAAACTTTTCCATTCCCTCACAATCCTTCTAATATTGAAAGAAAACAAAATAATAATAATAAAAGGGATTGGCATTTCCTCCGTTTACTCTCCATTCCCTTTCATGAATCTATCTAAACAAATGAAAAGTAATCATTTCTCATCTTTTCTTTTCCTTTCCTTCTCATTCCCTCAATCCAAATGTACTGTTACCCTATTATTTTAAACTGTTAGATCATTAAGATAAACTTCACAAAATCAATTATTTACTATGAATTAACCAATGATAAATAGTTATGAGCATGTTCAAGTGTCGAATCACATTATTAAATAAATAATATATAAATTTTAAAAAAGGTCTCTTGTAGGTAATTAGACTCGAATCTATAAACTCAAGTCAATATTAAGATTGTCCACCAACTAGGACACCCTTGACCCTACGTGCTCCTTTCTTCAAGGCTTTTTATTATTTTAATATTTTCTAATCATGAGAATTTTTTTTCTCTCTCGCCAGGTTCTCTTGCACCGCATTGGATGTGAGATTAATATGTGCTCGTGGAACTGAGCCTGTTACCGGTCACAAAAGAATTTGCACTGTGAGGAATCAAATACGGGATGTCCGGCTAAATGAATTAATAGGAACCTAGTAATAGACAAAACATGAGACATCCCGCTAAATAAATGAGTTCTTGAATAAAGGGTTCATTCTTGATTTTGCGGAAGGTAAATCGTCTATAGCCTTTTGTATGTTGATTTAATTTACTTTCTTGGCCAGTCTAGCTACACTGAACGCACATTCTTTGATAGTCAAGCAAGACCGTATATAACAAGAAATTGAAGTTATTCTGAACTAAAAAAAAAAGAAGTAAAATTTTCCTTAATATATATTTATATTTTTAATTTCTAGGTTTATTTATCACTTTGATCAAATTGAGCTCAAGATAAATTATACGTACAATAATTACTTTAAATATTTAAATTAAATGCCAATGATTGAAACTATTATGTATATTATAAAACACCATATTTGACAAAAACTTTCTCCAAAAAGTATAAGAATCTAATGGTTAAATTTACACATGTTATGGTGTGCATTAGTTCTACATCCTTAGATGAGTTTTATACATACATCAAGATGTCACATCAAAGTGAAAACACTTACACTAATAATATAGACACAATAAACTTCACACACACAAATAATTTTGTCTATATTAAAAATGATATAACTTAAAACTAAAATTCAATAAAAAATTAATATTTAAAATCTGCTAATCAATATCAACTAAACAAAATCCATCATCACTCTAGAATTATGTAAAAAAATTAAGAAAAATTATTGAGTAACATTTAAGAATTATTGGATTATTTTCACATCTAGCCTTAAGTTTATTTTGTCGAGATCAAAATAAGATCAAAAAATATGATTAAAAGATTCTTTAAAATACTAAAAACAAGTTGGTCAGATCCCATCTACTTTTTATTTTCCAGCATGAAAATATATTGAATCTACATTTTGTTTGCTCAAAACGTTAGACTAGACTAGACAATATGTTCAAAATAGACTAATTGATATTTATCAATTTAAATTTGTCGCACATTATTTTTTTATATACTATTGTTTTACTGTGCCGGATGGCACGGGTATATCCTAGTATCATTATATACTATCAACTTGAAATATGAGTAAGAAAAGTCCATTAATCTAAATGTCATCATGGCATCTAATTAGTGTTAATAAATCTTAGCCTACTTCCTCGCACTAGTATAAAACACAAATTATATTTTTGAAATCAAGTAATCAATATTTATAATAGATTCATTGTAAATATAAAATTAAAAAAAAAAAAATTCAAACCAAAGGATAGTCGTGGTTGATCCATTTTCAGATGTTTTGTAATTTGAATTTTTAATATGACACACTCTCTCTCTGTCTATATATATATATAAACCGTATATAAATATATAATTTAAGAAATTATTTAGGAGTTTAGCATATGTGATCGCATTTAATATTGTATGACAATTATTAATTATTTTGAAATAAATTAATATAATTTTAAACATATATAGTACAATTTCTTAATGTATTACTATAATCTGGTAAAGAGAATATTAATTTTGATAATATTATTACCCTTTTTTATTTTACTAGAAATTAGGTAAAAGGGCTTATTATACATTGATTTTTACCAAAAATCCAATGAATAATATTTTTTTGAATGAAGGGCCTATTTTTAATTGGTAATTTGAATGAAGGGCCTATTTTTAATTGGTAATTAGTGTAAGAGGCCTATTTTGTTTTATATTTTAAATGAATGTATTTGAATAAATTTAAATATCATTTAATTAATAAAAACATGTTATGTATCACCTAAATTACCCCTTTTTATGAAATTTTCACAAAAAATATGGACTGCAAAGTTCATATTACAATAAAATATGAACTGCAAAGTTCATATTGCAGTGAAATATGTACTGCAATATGAACTTTGCACTAAAAATATGGCCTGCAAAGTTCACATTGCAGTAAAATATGGACTGCAATATGAACTTTGCACTAAAAATATGGACTGCAAAGTTCACATTGCAGTGAAATATGGACTGCAAAGTTCATATTGCAGTGAAATATAAACTGCAAAGTTCATATTGCAGTCCATATTTTAATGCATATTGATATTTTTTTAGTTTATTTTAAGGGTTGTGATGTCATTTTATAATGAAAAAAAAGACACATGTCATATTATCAATAAAATAAAAAATAGGCCCTTTATTTAAAAAAAATTTATTCCTTGGCCTTAGTGTGAAAATATTTCTCTAATAAGCCCTTTTTTTTAATTGCCCCTTTATTTTACTAGAAATTAGGTAGAAGGGCTTATTATACATTGATTTTTACCAAAAATCCAATGAATAATATTTTTTTGAATGAAGGGCCTATTTTTAATTGGTAATTTGAATGAAGGGCCTATTTTTAATTGGTAATTAGTGTAAGAGGCCTATTTTGTTTTATATTTTAAATGAATGTATTTGAATAAATTTAAATATCATTTAATTAATAAAAACATGTTATGTATTACCTAAATTACCCCTTTTTATGAAATTTTCACAAAAAATATGGACTGCAAAGTTCATATTGCAATAAAATATGAACTGCAAAGTTCATATTGCAGTGAAATATGTACTGCAATATGAACTTTGCACTAAAAATATGGACTGCAAAGTTCACATTGCAGTAAAATATGGACTGCAATATGAACTTTGCACTAAAAATATGGACTGCAAAGTTCACATTGCAGTGAAATATGGACTGCAAAGTTCATATTGCAGTCCATATTTTAATGCATATTGATATTTTTTTAGTTTATTTTAAGGGTTGGGATGTCATTTTATAATGAAAAAAAAGACACATGTCATATTATCAATAAAATAAAAAATAGGCCCTTTATTTAAAAAAAAATTATTCCTTGGCCTTAGTGTGAAAATATTTCTCTAATAAGCCCTTTTTTTTAATTGCCCCTTTATTTTAATTCTCTTTTCCTCTAATTAACTACACTGACTAAAGAAATATCCTTTGGCAATTAAGCAAGTAATTTACACAGAAATTGCCGTACAACTTCTTTCTTTTTCTAATTTAATGTCGGTCATGGTTGATTATTGAACCATATGGGGGTACATTTAGATTAGACTGCTTTAGTAAAAAGTAATGCACAATTTCTTTTCTTTTTTTCAAGATATCTTAAATTAGTACTTTTACATTTTTATGAAATAAAATCGGGACACATATATATAACTTGTATTCTTGACAATTAACAAAACTAAAATTAGTGATTTCTTAAAAAGTATTTTTTTTAAAGAAAACCATCAATTTATCACTGAAATAATATATTTTTTTATGATTTGAATTTAAAAATATATTTAAAACGTATATAAATATATATTATAAATGGTATATAAATATATATTTTAAACAACTCTTTAGGAATTTAGCATATGTGCTTGCTTTTATTATTGTATGAAAATTATTAATTATTTTGAATTAAACTAATTAACAATTATATTTTTCAACAATAAAACAATGTTGATTTAATCATGAATAAAATTTATATGCTTTAATTAAATTTTAAGTCATTCTTTTTACATGGTACACTTATTTTTCTATTTCAATTTTTTTTAACCTTGTTGTCCGGTACAGAAAATACGTACCTTGTCAGCAAGCAAATTACCTCAAATCCTTCATTTTGGAAAGTATTTCTAATTTAATGTGGGTCATGGTTGATTATAGAACCATATAGGGGTACATTTAGATTAGATTGCTTTAGTATAATATAATGTTCGGTTTCTTTCTGTTTTTGAGATATCTCAAATTAATAGTTCTATTTTTTATTGGAACAAAAACCGGACACATATATATACAAGATAAATAAGTTATATTCTTGACCATTGATAAAACACAAATTAGTGATTTCTTAAAATGTACAATTTTTTTTTTAAAAATAAAACCTATTAATTTGAGACTGAAATAATATTTTTTCATGATTGGAATTTATAAATATGTTGAGTAGATAAAGACAAGAAGTAAGGCTTTAAAAAAAATCAAGGAGATTAGAGTTCTATCTATAAATAGCAAGCCAAGAGTAAAAGGCAAAGCACATTTGAGTTGTAATATCAAAAACAATAACCACTCATTTCTAGGCCTCTTTGATTCAATGGCCACTACTCCGTCCACTCCAACTATTGTCAGCCTACTCCACCGTTCCCAATTCCCCCCTGGTTTCACTTTTGGGGCTGCATCATCTTCTTTTCAGGTACGTAGAACTTTTCATAATATACATATATATATACATACTGTTATACATTTATATGCATGGTCCAAATTTGGTACAGACTAACGGTATACGGATCATATTTTTGATAACAATTTTTCCTTTTCAAAATATTGGGAGATCTTTTTAGCGATGAGAATTCGTCACTAAAGGTGCGATCTGTATACGGAAGATCGGTACCAGATCCTGGTGGAATATATATACGTACATATATATATATATATTTAATCTAAGACAAAATGTGTTTGATCAAGCAACTAGTAAAAAGTGCCTGTTCAAAATTGCAATAATTTTAGAGGTATATAATAATGTGATGTAAAAATCTGGTATATCTAATGCGGACACCATGTATTGGTGAGAAGGTGCAATATAAGACTCACTAAATCTGAAGATTTTGTCATGATCGACTCGAAAATAAATATGATCACTGTGATAAAATTTAAATCGAGGACCTTTTACTCAATGGCCGATCTAGGATTTCGAATTTTATTATATTAAGGGTCCTCTACGATCTCCTACGCTAGAGACCCTATGTACATGCCCTACACCAAGTTTGTGTCTCACCAACTTCCCCCCTGGTGAATATATTTGAATTGTCCGTACTCTAAAAGAGAAAATATTTTTTCCCCTTACTAATGACACAAAAAATTGTGACATTTAATAAGATGTTTAGTTAACTAAGACATAGCTTGTGCTTATATTTATAAAGAACTAGTTGTGATTATGGCAGTAATTAAATTCTAATTTGGAGTGTGCTTTATTGCGAGTTCTAATAATTATATCCGTTTTTGTGAAATTTAGTTTAACTTTATGTTCATTCTTAGATACAAAAACTAAGTATTGATGAAATCTCTAAAATACATAAATAAATGTTAATTTATCTATAAGAACTTGGCAATAATACATAAAATTTACGTACACACTTGATGAATATTTGTACTACGTTAAATTAATGGCATTTTAGTCTTCTTGTTGATATAATATTTAGAAAACTAGGATTTTATCCCTACTTTTAAAATATATTAGTGGTAAGGACAACACAAGATCCATTATTAGGATTACACCCCTCATTTTAAATTCTTTCTTAAAATAGAGTTGTTGTCATAAATGCCAATTTGTATGTAATATTGGAGAAGACTAATATGCCCACAAGGCATTGTATGGAAACGTTTTTGATTGAGAAATTATGGGATTGCTTGATGATTTTTTTTTAATTTGTTTTTCAATAATAAATAAACGAAAAAATAAAAAATAAAAAAATACGTTTTTATTTAATTCTAGCACAACCGCCTTGTATGGAAACGTTTTTGGTTTGGGAAATTATTGGATTTTTTGTTGCTGTACATGAAAATTTGTTATTCGGAGATAAATAAACAATAGATAAATGTACTACAAAAAATAAATTAGAATATCCATCTTTAGTTAATTTTTTATATTCAAATTGGAGAGCCTATTATGTGTTAATATTGTTAATATGTTACATGTATCTGTGTGGTACGTACATATATGTTAAATTTTCATCATATGTCATGAAAATATATATAAATTGTCTTTCAGATAAATGTATCGAAAACAAACATGTATCTGTTTGAAATTTGTGATGTAATGTTTCACACAATATATAGATTACATTTAATTTACATGTTACTAAAATATACATATGTATTTTTGAAATTTACATGTTATAATATATATATTGCATTTATATGTTTCTAAAATATACATGTTTATGTTTGAATATACACCCCGTTATTACATTCTATTTACATGTTTGTAAAATATATGTGTAACTGTTTGAATATACATGTACCTGTTTGATATATTGTTTTATAATCTTTACATATATCTAATTTTTTTTATGCGTTTAGCTTATATACATGTTACAATAAATTGTATTTGTTACAAGATATGAGTATTTGTTAGTATGATTTTATTACATAGTTCAATTTATATGTTTATTGATAATTATTTTCAACAATATTAATTAAAATAAAAATAAATCTTCGAAATTATTATAATGTATTTGTTACCAAACATGATTAATATATATATATCCAATTTTTAACAAAAAAACATATCAAACATGAATAAAACATCTATAAATTTAATTTTCTTAAAAAAATAAAATAACTTGGTTAACTTGTTCAAAATATAAAAAACTTCCTAAAAAAACGATTCCAATATATAAACTTAATTATCAAAATTAATACATTTCCTAAACAAACTTATTGTAGTAAAAAATGTAAAATCGAAAAAACAAACGAAAAGAAAAACAAAACCTAGATCAAGCACACTTCTTCAACTCAATGTTTCAAGTCTCCCATCCACGACTCTTCTTTTAGATCCACTCTCTTGCCGTTATAATTGTTCCCTTTTATTTCATCAATATTGTCATCCCCCTCATCCGTATTTTTATCATTATCCCCATTTTCATCCTCATATGGATCTTTGTTGTGCTCTCCATCGTACGTACTTAAAGATGATGATAGTGAACAACCCTAACTCCATTTATGGCTATTTCGACTATTTGTTATATGTAATCCAAAGATTGCAACGATTCATCTTCAACATTAAGACACAACTCTTCATTATATCTGTTTCGCAGCATCCCAAACAGGTACGTAAGGAAATACACAACTAATTATTCAGATTAAATTATCTAATATATATATCTATATTACTATGATTTTTTATTATATTTATATCTGTTTGTATTAACGTATATACAAAAAAACATATAGATATATATCAATTTTAATTTTAATGTGTAATTATTATATGTTTTTTTTTCTTTCTATTAATAAATACATTTATCTGTTTATTACTATATACCACAATATATAATCATAATAAAACTTTGATTTATATGTTATTATTAGATGTATTATGTTTGGATTTTGAAATAATATACATAATTAAATCTGTTTTAGAAATTTCGATTTATATGTTATTATTAGTTGTATTATGTTTGAATTTTGAAATAATATACATAATTAAATATATTTTAAATGGTAATAATATATATGCATCTTTTTATAAATAGGTTGATCAATCATATTAGCTGCCTTAATTAATAAGTCGGGGTTAATTTTGTCATAAATATATAACATTAATTGATAAATTAAGGTTAATTAAGGTAAGAAGGACTAATCCCTAATTTCTAAAAGGTGATAGTCCTAACCCCTAATAACTTTCAAAAATAGGGATGTAATGCTAATTGCCCCTATATATTTTTAATTTGGACATGGGTTGAACTTCTCTCTATTTATAGAATTATAGATAATGAAAGCTTGATATTTTGCTTTTTAGATTGAAGGTGCAGTAGATCGAGACGGTAGACTGCCAAGTATTTGGGATACTTTTGCTGACGAACATAGTCTCTCCCTCTCTCTCTCTCTCCATGCATACATAATATCTTATATTTTTCTTCATCCATGAAATACGAAAAGTAACAAATATATACTTGCAAATTCAGCATGCATACTTATATTTCTAAGTGTGTCTTCTAATTTTTAGAAGGTTATATCTTGAAATATTGACCACAGATCTTGTGACGGGAGATCATAGCTGGCGTGTCGCTGTTGATCATTATAATCGCTATAAGGTAATTCAACATTGAATTGTGGCTACCTCTATTGAAAATGCAATTGGTGGTGTGGCTTAAATTTTGACAAAACAATTAACTGGATTGATTTTTATTATCATTGACATAAACAATATATATATACATTCATAGGTGGATATGCTTCCCCATGTTAAAATATTTATTTATCATTTATTTAATTTTCTAAAATTTAGGAAGATGTGAATATCATGAAAGAGATGGGGTTAGATGCCTACAGGTTTTCAATTTCGTGGTCAAGAATTTTGCCAAGTAAGCTTTCATTTAATTTATTTGCATGCACTATATTTCTAGTATTGACCGAGGCTTTAATTAATGACGTTTATTAGATTTTAAAATATTGAGAAAATGCTTTTAGTGATGACAAAAAGTCGCTAAAAGTACCAGTCCGCACCAAAAAATTCTTGTTACCAGTCCGCCTCTTTGATTAAATGAGAGGAAAACTAACCTGTAATTATTTACAAACACATACATATGCATATACTTGTTATTTTTTTTAGGGTCATACTATTGTCAAAGAAATTACTTTTATCGTGAGAGTGATGTACAATTTTATAAGCATATAATAAAACTTCGTAAATCAGTACTATGTTCCGGCAACGAGATAATTGCTTTGGAAATATGTGTAACCTAGTTTTAATACTTTTGTAAAAGTAATAAACCCATTTTTAGATCTCAAAATAAATGTTTCAAGTTCATATTTTATTACATTAACACATTTTTTTCCTTAATATTACAATATGCAGAAGGGAACTTGGCCGGAGGCAAGAATAAACAAGGAATTGCATTTTACAACAATCTTATCAACGCGCTGAAAGCCAATGGTTGCGAATATATTTCAACCTTAATAGTAGTTTATGTAAAAAAAACAAATATCCATACACCTTTTCTTTTTTAATTCTTTATAAATTTAAAGGGTGTATGGTGTTATATCGCCAGGTATAGAGCCGTTCATAACTCTCTTTCACTGGGATCTTCCACAAGCCTTAGAAAATGAATATGGCGGTTTCAGGAGTAGTAGGATTGTGTAAGCTACTTGTTTCTTTTTAATTTCTTATCTATCTTGCGGTCAAATCGAGAGAGAAAAAGTAATAATAATACAGGACATGTTAAACTACTTTCCAGTGAAGACTTTCGAGACTATGCCGAAGTTTGTTTCCAAGAATTTGGTGATCGAGTAAAGCACTGGATCACATTAAATGAACCATGGAGCTTTAGCTATGGCGGGTACGCATTGGGCACCTTGGCACCTGGTCGAGGCTACTTTCCTGATAAGCCTACAAAGAGATCTGTACAAGATTTACTTCCTCCCAGTCCATTTTCGTTTCCAATACCTCCTGCTCAGGGAACACATAGCGGTCCTATTGGGGATCCAGGAACAGAACCATACGTGGTGTCACATAATCAACTTCTTGCTCATGCATATGCAGTGCAATTATACAGAAATAAATATCAGGTGTTATATTTTTGTATTGTCTATACATTATATATGATCATTTCTAGCTAATTTTATTTTATAAATCATGGTAAATGGCTAACATATAATATCTATTTAAATTAAATTTTATATAAATGAAAAGAAGTATATATTTGGGAAATAAATGTTGATATTACTTTCATGATGAAAGAAAAAACCCATATGGTTATGCTCCTCCAAAAAGAAAAGAAGAAAATAAATTGTCCATTTAAAATAATGTTCTTATGTTTGTAGGCAACTCAAAAAGGGACGATTGGGATTGCTCTTGTGACAATTTGGACAGAGCCCTATACAAACTCGCCTGAGGATAAAGCAGCTGCAGAACGGGCCCAAGAGTTCTGGTTTGGATGGTGAGTACTTATTTCGTTCTCTACGGACTGTTTTCACTTTTCAGTTGTATTTAATTCCATCAGTAGGTTGGTATAATTGCAGTTGTAAATAAAACAATTGAACATAATACCCTAATTATCGATTCTTCTTGCAAAATTATAGGTTTATGGATCCGGTAACATTTGGGGATTATCCAGCTAGCATGAGAAAGATGGTTGGAAACCGCCTTCCCAGTTTTACAAAAGAAGAATCTGCTTTGCTTAAGGGATCATTTGAATTTCTTGGCTTGAACTACTATACTGCTAATTACGTAGAAGATGCACCTGATGTCGGAGGTCCAAAAAGTCATTACGTGACAGATCCACTAGTTGTATATCACAGTAAGTTCAAATTATATTTTAATTGTTTTGTGTTAATTTTTTAATACATAAAAATGGTCACAACAATATACTAATATGATTATGATGATTCTAATTTTGTAGCTGAGCGAAATGGGGTCTCCATTGGTGAACCAGTAAGTTCGTTAACTACATAGATATCTGAAATTTGTGTTTTTCTATAGTTACTTTTTGTTATTCACATATTATCAGTCCTCTAGTCAAATTTTATAATTAATGATGTTCAGGGTGGTTCAGCTTGGCTCTTCGTCTATCCAGATGGGATTTATCAACTTTTGACGTATGTGAGGAAGAAATATGGCAATCCTCTCATTCACATTACAGAAAATGGTATATAAATCAATTAAAATGTTGTTAGTCTCAATATATGTACTTTTTAATTACTTTGACAATATGACATGGCTGTAATTATTTTTTTTGGTAGGGCTTGATGAAGTAAATGATCCGAAGATAACCCTTTGGAAAGCTCTTTTCGATCATAGGAGGGTAGCCTACCACCACGACCATCTTATCAAGATTAACACTGCAATTAAGTAAGGACTCATAATTTTCTATAAGAATAACATACCACTAAACGATTTTAAGTACATGTTGACGGAAAAAGAAAAAGAGGACCAGTCTTCTAATTTTAACTTTTAGTAACATAAAGAATTCCCCTTCGTTTTTCTCTTTGTCATAAATTAATGAATGTTTTCGTATGTGTTTGTAACATATATCTACCTAATTCATTTTTGTTATATCATGTAGGGAGGGTTCTAATGTCCAGGGATACTTTACTTGGTCGATTTTGGACAATTTTGAATGGGCTTCTGCCTTTTCTTCTCGTTTTGGAAATAATTTTGTTGACTATGATCATAATTTGGAAAGGTACCCTAAGCTTTCGTCTGGATGGCTCCGATTTCTCCTCCAAAAATAGGAGTCGTTTCAATATTGGCTTTGTCACCTAATGCATGTGTGGTTTGCTACCTACCTATCCAATAAGTAGGTCTTGGGCTTATCAATATGTTATGTGTGAGAATAAAATTGAGGTTGTCTAAGTCTATCTAAGTGTGTAAGACAAATAATATTAAGCTTGTATGTGTAAATGAATGCTTTTGCATTGTTTAATGAAATCCTCTTGGTCGTGTGTTTATATTCTTGAGTGTTTTTGTTTTATATGGAACTTTATCTAAACAATATTTGAGCCCAATTCTTATCGTGGAAAATTAATATGAAGGGAGGACAACAAAATCATCCATGCGTATCTTGCTGTGCGTGTAGGTTCAAGTCAAAGTCGCCGGATCATTTATCTAAAAGAACAATACGGGAAAGTATTTGGCATATATTGCTTCGCTCTTTTGGTCATTAACTTAATTGTGCGTTTGTTTTACCAAAAGCACGTTTTTGCGCTTTACGATTCTATGTTTAATTCCATTTAGGGGGCTTTGGGGAGGCGATAGAAAACATATATTTCCAAAACATTCTAATTATAATTCAATGCATGTATTTCATCTAATCTAATTTAAAGTTGAAATTAAAATTAGGTTGCAAACTTAATTTGTAAACTCCAGTTTCTTTGTTTCAAAGCACATAAAACCATTTTTAAAAGGAAAACGGGGTTAGTGGAAAACTAATTGATACATAACTTTATCTATGGGGAGATGGCGCCTTTTGATATCGTGTCCCGTAAAAGAATAAATACTTTAGAATTTTTTCATACATGAAGTCCAAGTAAGTTTTATAAATTCACGCGTTCTAACAAGTACACTTATTTATATTGTTGCGGATTGTTTAGTAAGTCTCAAATCCGGCTAGATTGACGGAACTCAGATTAATATAATGCAACGAATGGGAAAAATAAAGAATTGCACAACACCGTAAAGTAATATGGGTCGATAATTTACCTACTCGACAATCTCTTTTATTAATTATTAGAGTTTTGGATGTCTTGATTTTCAAAGAATTTTCGTTCATTTCTTTTTCTACGGTGTACGTTGGTGTATGATGACCTAAATATAATAATAGGCTAATTACAATAGATTATTATGATAATAGTATACAAATTGTAGTAACATAATCAGATTAAAAGTTGGTTCCCTATTACTGTAGAATTATTCCTTCATTGTCAATGTAATTAGCTGTCTCGTTGAATTATTACAAAAAATGTACATTTGGTGTAGATCCAGTGAATTACCAAACGTGCACTCGCTACATGAGCCGAATACAATGTTATTAAATAGGAGAATCAAACCGTGGAGTGTCTATGAGTTTGTCATTTTTCACCAGAAAAACAATACCAATTACCATGCCTCAATCAAGAGCAGCCACCTCACGGGCTTCGCATGTGCAATTGACGATTGGCGGCGGCGGCTTGCCACCCATCCAACTAACTGATCCCCCAATCCTGCCAATCAATACAAACAGGGGGCTGGTCTATAACAACTACGATGACCACAGTCTAGCTGCCGATTGTACCGACAACGACGTGGCAAAGCTTAGAATGGGAAAGTCCGTCTCAAGAAACGAGGAGGAAGAAGATACTACAACTTCGGCAACTAGGCAGCCACATCAGAACAATGCTACTGTTGAGGACCCGACGTGTAGCACCCCCGCCCTAATTATTGGGACAACACCCATAATTAAGGCCTAGAGTGTCACTAACCTATCTTAGATTGACTAAAATGGATATATAAAATGTAAAATGCAAAAAAATCCAAATAGTGCCATCATACATGTCAAACAAGACCGTTTCATAATCATACTGATGATGACAGCACTGCACATAAACATGCATACGTGCCTACAACCGTTATACAAAGCCAATTAAGTAAGTCCAACACTATACGAGCCAACTAAGTAAAGTTAAGACAATATATAATACTTCGGGCTAGCCGTGGCTTCCCGAGATAACATATTCATAACAAAAATTAATTCGTATCAGAGCCTTCTATATCGATCCCGAACTTTCCGTCTTGTTAACTGTGAACACCCCAATCCACGACTCTCGTGCGAACACTGATTTTCCTAAAAACAAAGCATCTTGTATTAAGTGTTGAGTCATCATGCATATAAAAGACCGTTAGGAAAGACTCCATTTTCGGCCGCGTTGGGAGTCTAATATAACCTTTGTTGCCTCTTCGCTTACTGGGACGGGGATCGACTTGCCCGGTCAGGTCGCGGGGTGCGGGGCAGTGCCCCGTTAGAAATTAGGTTTTTTTCGAGTGTTCTCGTGCAATTTTGTGAGCCAACCGCAGCCCCCAGCCGCACGCTCCCAGCCGTACGGCTACCTGCCAGCCGTACGGTTGGCACCCTAGCCGCACACCCCAACCGCAGGTGCCAGCCGCACGCCACCCGCCGCACGCCCCAGCCTCTCCCACCAACCGCACGCCCCAGCCGCATGCCCTGCGGCTACCCCCAACCGCACGCTCCCAGCCGCACACCCAGCGGTTGGCCTCCTTTGGAGCGTTTTTGGCAGAATTTTTGCTATAAATAGGACCCTTGGGATCCCATATAGAGACATCAACACTCACTAGTGTTTTTAGTAAGTAGAAGTTCTGTTAAAATCATCAGAGAGTCCTCTTTTAGAGAATTTCTAGTGAGAGAAAGTCAGTGAGAGAGAAGGCTAGTGAGAGAAAAGTTAGTAGTGAGAGAAAGTTCTAGAGAGAGAAGGAAGCAAGCAAGGCAACAAGGCAAGGCTCTCATTTCTTCGTCAAGCACATCAGGTACGTCTTTCTACAACCTTTCTTAATTTCAATATCGCATTTAAGTATTCATTTTTAATACAGAAAATTAGATAACTTGCAAAGAAGTTCACTACTTTCAAAATAAATCCTTTCTAAACGTTACAAGAAAACTAAAACTCGTTTTGACACGTTTTCAAAACAAACAAAAATACAAAAATAGTTTCCAAAGAAAGGAACTACGAGACTCTAATTTCATTCTACGAATGAATACGTAGGCGCTCGCAAAGCTCGAGTCTAATTTTAAAATACTGTTTTAAACTGAATTTATCCGAAAAGGATTATTATGAAAACTATTCGAACTACTTGCAAGGTATCTAAAATAGGAATTAGATGCATGATCCATTAAGAGACCGAAAGGGCGAATTGGGTGCCTAACACCTTCCCAATTCGTAACGTAGTTTCCGAACCCTAGCAAAGTATCTTTTAAACTCTGGTTTCAAACGTATGAAAGATAGTTCGTTTTCGAATTATCCTTCGTACGATCTTTTGTTTGTTTTCTCGTAAAACAAACTGGCGACTCTACAAAACACGTTTTCAAAATAAAACCGAGAACGAGGACTTCTTCTCTTTCGGGTCGCGAGGGTCCGGATCCTCACAGTGGCAACTCTACTGGGGACGTCGAGAACTAAGCTCTTGTATAATGGATCATATATTTAATTCCTGTTATTTATTAGATATAGGTCTTGTAAGCCTTAGCCCTAGGATAACATAGAAGCAATCTAGGTGGATACCCTGATACCTTTATTTGCTAATTATGTGAGGAAAATCTTTTTCATAATTAAAATTCTGTAAAATACTGCAACAAACCATAAAGCATTGATCAATAATGAACCGCCAGATTGTTATTTTGCACGTACTCACGTCTTATCATGCATTTTTGCGAGTGAATTTACCCTATCAACCTCGGGACCAGAGTCGTGACTAGGCCGTGGACTTGCGGGTCTGCACTAGCCAAAAGCACCTGAGACCACTCTCCTTGGCCAAGTACTTACCGAGGTATATAGAGTGACGAGAACACTCACATACCCGGGATGTATATCAAAAGGTCCTTACACGTACCTGCGCTCTTGAGGTATATCGTAAGACCTGCCAAATAGGAGGGAGCCTTAAACATTACCCTCTTCAACCACGCTTGCATATAGGGGAGTCAGCATAGAACACAAAGATTTTATGCATGGTTTTTAATGACGGACAGTCGTGAGAATCTAGTGAGCGAAAGCCCTGATTCCATGAACAAAGCAACTCATGAGGAGAGAACTTCCCGTGTCTTTAAATGATTTTTTCGAAAACTCTTTTCAAAATGATTTTTCAAAATTATAGACGATCAGGGAACCCATGGAATTTTATTCCTACCCTACCGCTATACGGGGCTCTTAAGTTTTCGCCGTTGGTCTGTTTTCGATCTCACCTAAAAGAAACCTTTTGTGTGTTTACTTTTGTCCCGATTTATGTATTTCTGGATAAGGTCCGGCAATTTCTAAAGGATATATTGTTGTTATTTTCCGGGGGGAATGCGTGCGATCGAATCTGTCCTTTTTTCCCATCAGACATTCACCCTGGCCTCTGCATGGGCCGGAAGAGATAGCACCGGGAGACTCATCAGACCAGACTCATCTGACAGCATGGATCAGAATACTTCGAATCGAAATGGGAATAACCAATACAACAATGCAGCGGATCCGCCGCCCGGTCCATTTTACCCAAACCCGGGAATGCCTCAGAACAATACTGTTGGGGGTCAGCCACTGCATCATACTCCACCTGTCAATGCCGATCCAAACTTGGCTAGTACAAGCGGGAACATGAATACTCCGTTACCCAATCCTGAAGATATGTATCGAATGTTAATGAACCTGAACCAAAGTATGGCCATGTTACTAAGTGACAATCAAAACACTTGTACCAAGTTGGACGAGTTGACTAAAGGCGCATGACAGAACTACCGAGGGAAACTCCGGTTATGCCTCCGCCACCACCACCACTCTCAGTTCATACTGAGGTACGACTACCGTGCGAGCAATTGGACCAACCCAAACACATGCATGATCTAGTTGGCAATTGGTTACACCAAGATCCTATCAATCAAGCCCCTCCACAAATGCCATCGATACACGAACCTTATCACGATCCATATTATGAACCGATAAGGAGGCCCATGAGTGTCCAAGGGGAGGGCTCCTCACCAATGGAAGGCTACCGAAAGTTCAAATGATTTGACCCAGTTGCAGAGCTACAATTTGTACCTGGAGGCTCATTATTCGGTGGGTTTTAAGATGCCTTATATTCCAAAGTTTACGGGAACTACACCACCGGAACTCCACCTGAAATCATACGTCCGTTCAATGAGAATTTATGATGTCGGGGAAGCTGAATAAGCTAATTCTTTTCATCTTACGCTAGCCGGACCAGCCCAAAGTTGGTTTTTGAACCTTGAGAAGCACCGGGTTAGATCATGGTTAGCCATCGTCCAAGAGTTTGTGTCTCAGTACAAAACTAATGAGGAGCTTAAAGTCACAAGGAAGCATTTAGAAATGGCTAAGCAAAAGGAGAATGAAAGCATCAGCGAATTTGCTACGAGATGGAGAGAATTGGCAGCCCAAATGGTGGAGCGCCTAGATGAAGAGGAACAATTGGGGTTAATCGTAAAGAATTTAAAACCCGAGATTCGAATTCAAATGGGTCATCAGTTCTTTAGCAGATTCAAGGCTCTACTCCACGTGGGCAACGAAATTGAAGAGGACCTGGCCAAACAAGCTGAAATCAAGAAGTCTGCCTCTCAATACAAGAAGGCTTCTACGTCTGCTGTCAATCAAGTAACATCTTATGGGTCCTATGGCAGAGAATACTCCAACAACCCCTATGGTCAGACTTCTGTAAAAAACATTGGGGATTATCCTACACCGGGGTATCGCAACAACAACAACAACCCCAAGACATTTGATCAGAACCGCTCACGCGACTGACATTTTTCGCAATTGCCGGGACCGTTGGGAAATGTTTTTGAACAACTGAAAGAAGCAAGGATTATGTATCCCATGAATCCGAGGCCATTACCACAACAGATACCGCCGCATTGGAACATGAATGAGCGGTGTGAGTACCATCAAGGGTTCGGGCACGCTACCAATAGTTGTATGGCCCTACGGCATGCTATCCAAAACTTAATCGACAGCAAGAGAATTCCGGATCCGTCAGCCCCGAAAGTTGCTAGGAATCCCTTTCCTAATCACCGAATCAACGCTATTGAGGAGGATTTAGATTTACCAGATCCTGTATTCTTGATTAAACCTGCCGTGAATACAGAAAATGTTGAAGTGTTGAAATTTGGCTGTTTAAAGCCTTCACCCACAGTCATCGAATACATTCCACCAAAGTCCCAGAAAATTGTCGAAAAAATCAAAGAAAACCTTATTGGGCTATGTGTTGATGAAATTTGCACCGCGCAGTCACAAGAGATATTAGCCCAAAAGTTAGGGGCTGGATGAAACAAATGAAGTTTATACCCGGTCTTGGTCTTGGCAAACAGAATCAAGGGATCGCCCACTTTCCACGGCTTGGAGGCAACCCGAGGCGACAAGGGCTTGGATATAACCGAGGAAAAGCAGTAAAAAGGGACACCAATCAAAATGCATATTCCTCACAAATAAACATCATCGCTTTTGATTGGAGTAAAGTTTCGCAAATCGAGGAAAAGTTGCCTCCAACTCCGGTTGAAATAATTGAAAAAGCAAACGACCCAGTTGCAACGTGGGTCCAACAGTTGACCTGTTCTGGTAGAGTTTACCAACCGCCGAATGCCAAGCCACCTACTGATGACACTACTCCCAAGGAACCGACAAGAGATCTGGAAGAAGGGCGCGTTGTTGAACAGTTGAAGAAAACACAAGCCCAAATCTTTATTTGGGGACTCTTAGTGGCATCCAAGCCACATCGGATGGCGCTAATGAAAATGTTAGACGAATCGATTGTTCCTCTAGAATCCACCCCGAATGAGTTAACAACAATGATTGCTTCAATGGGGGTACAAAAACAAGTATTTGGGTTTTCTGATGAAGATCTGTCACCGCTCGGCCGAGATCATAACCAAGCTCTGCATATCACCGTCGTGGCATGTGGGATGTCTATACCTTATGTTCTTGTGGATAACGGTTCTACGATTAATGTGTGCCCTTTGAAAACCGCTGTTCGTTTGGGTATCTACTTAACTACATTGGAAGAATCACCAGTCACAGTTCGGGCATACGACAATACCAAGCGAAAAGTATTGGGTTCCCTCATGCTGAGCATGCAAATAGGGCCGGCCACGTTTACCACTGAGTTCCAAGTCATTGACATTCCATCAAGCTTCAATTTGTTATTAGGACGAGTTTGGCTGCATGAAGTTGGGGCACTCCCTTCCTCACTTCATCAAAAAATGAAAATATCTTTCAACGGAGACATCATCATTGTTAAAGGCGATCCTAAAAGAACAATAACGCCAAAAAACTCACCCGTATTAGGAATCGGGAGCCAAGATGTCCAACTCGGGGGATTTTCGTATGAACCGAAGGTACAAACTCTTACCATACAGACAGTGAATTATCTGCCCCCCGATGACATGGCAACAATGAAGGCGCAAGTGGTACAGATGATGAGGAAAATGAAATTCTTACCGGGAATCGGTTTGGGAAAATATAAAGCAGGCATTGCACAAATGATTGAACCATACTAACAACCAAGGCCTCTTGCTGGTTTGGGGATATACGGGGGATGATAACCTGTACAAAGAACGCCATATTCACGGATAGATCATTGAATGGGTGGTCATTAAAGAGGTGAAGACTTCCCTTACTGCGGTTTTCAACAGCCATGGGTAAACAAAGAGGGAAAGCGACAACCGGGATTAGAAATCTTTTTCGAAGAAGACTTGTATATAAGCGAAGGTTTTACTCACACTTTCTCATCAAAGCTAAAGATAACCAACCACCTGCCGAGCCACTGAAGAAGAAGACATGTTGGTACCATAAAAAAATATTGAGGTTATGGCAATGAGGAAGACTATCTCGGGATCCTGTACACCTTATCCGTCCCGTTGGAGAAAAAAAAGAAAAGGAGATTGATAGAAATGTTGATAGAAACGTACAAAAGTTAGAATGTATGCTATCTATACCAAATGATGTTTCTATCAATAAAATTGAAATCCTTCCCCTTACTATGATTCTGGTGATGTTATAAAATATTGAATGAGAATCTAAAATGATGAACAAAGAATACAACCTATTGAAGGGGACACGGTCACAATAAAATTTGGGAACAACGATAATAAAAAAGAGATAAAATTGGGGCGAGTTGGCCGAGTTAAGCCATGATGGAAAAAACAGACTTAGAAAAATTTGTGAAAGAGTTGTTAATGTTTTCGCTTGGTCCTACGCTGATATGCGGGTTTAGATGCCGACATTGTGATGCATGAAATTACACACTAAGTCCGATGCAAGCCTGTCAAGCAAAAGTTAAGAAAACTAATACCTAAGTGGTCGATCAAGGTAAAAGAAGAAGTCACAAAACAATTGGATGTCGGATTCATACGGGTTGTTGAATACCCCACTTGGTTGGCCAATATAGTACCAGTACCAAAAGCCAACGGCAAAGTACGGGTTTGTGTCGATTATCGCAATTTAATGCCGCATGCCCAAAAGAGACTTCTTTCGCTACCAAACATTGATCTCATTGTCGACAACACTGCAAATCAGCTTTTAAAATCATATCGTCGATGGATTTGCGGTATAATCAAATTAAATGCATCCTGACCATCAGGAAAAGACGGCCTTTATCACACCACTGGGGGTACTTATTGTTACACCGTCATGCCATTTGGGTTGAAAAATGTCGGGGCCACATATCAGCGGGTCGTAACTACTATGTTCCATGATATGATTCATATGGAAGTAGAAGTATATGTCGACGACGACATGATCATCAAATCCTTAGATCGGGCAAGTCATGTGGAACT